>SNQJ01S0228920.1:0-14400 GCA_010110895.2 Picea sitchensis
GTGACAATCAAAGCTTGATCAATATTGTGAAGAATCTGATCTTTCATGCAAGGACAAAGCATGTTGAAGCTCAGTATCATTTTGTTCGAGAAAAGTTGCAGTCAAATGAAATAAATCTTGTGTATTGTAATACTAGTGAAAATACTGATGATATTTTCACTAAGCCTCATGGAAAAATTAAGCTTGAACTATTTAGGGAGATGTTAGGTGTCGATGTCAATCCATTCTCCATTAAGGGGGAGACTTGGAAATAATGGATATGTCAGCTAGTTGTTAGCACCAGTAATAAGCGCAGGTTGTAAGCGCCAGTTAGAAGAGTCACTTCTTAGTTAAGAGTCAGTTGTCTAGTTGTCTTTTTCTTTGCATGTAGCCGACTCACGAGAGTCTTTTCCTATATAAGGATGTAATCCGTCTTCATTTAATACTGTGAAGTGAGCGTAGCCTCACCGTGTTTGTTTGCCTCGTATATTTTATCTTAGGACGTGGCGGTAATTTTTAATCCATGCAGCTTTGAGGATTGTCGTTCCATAGTAGAGGTCTTCATTGGATATGTAATTCTGGCGTCGAGCTAACAGATCGAGAGTGACATCAATGATAAAGCAAAAAGACGAATTCACGCTTTGAAGAAAGTAGTTGATGCTACCCGATCAAATTTTCAAAACCCTAGTCTGGATTTTCGAATATTCGTTTTGTGCAACATCATACAAAATGCGCATAAAGGCCGATACTGAGTTTTCGGGTGCCGTCTGCAAGTGGTGGTCTTCCAAACCGATGACATCCATGATCTTTAACACTTCTGTGGACACTTCCTTGGCATTATTATAGTACTTGCGCAACAAATGTATTAGTGATCCATTAATGACCTCGAACAGGTACTCGTACCCTCTAATTCACAAAAATAACTCCCTGTTTTCTTCACGGTACTGGCAATAAATGTTAATGTTTTATGCTGATATTATAGTTCTTTGCATTTCATAAGATAAGAGCATAATATGAACAAGATCACTGAGAAATATACATCCACAATAGACACAGCATTTATCCTGGGAAACCCTCTAGGGGAAGAAAACCCAGCAAAAATTCCTTATCATAAAAGCTTGTACAAATGTTCAAGAGATAACTCAACCAATACAGAAAATCCTCCTCTAAGAGATGCGCCACCCTTCTTCTTCTTTCACAAACTAGAAATGTCACCTTGCCTCATAAGAACATAAGCAAGTGAAGTGTGTTAGAAGTGAGGCGCTAGCCTCTTATTTATACTAATCTGGCACGTGTGAAGAGTCACCATCTTGGCAGGGCCGACCTCTCACTAGGTGGGTAAATCCACCTTTAATTTGGCCCTTTCATTTATAGCTGGCGGGGCCGACTTCTTATTCTTTACATTATAATTGTCCAGATGACCAATTTGCAAAAGGTGATTTGGTCCTTATGCAATTACGGACTTGATTAATCCTCAGTAGAGTTAACCTAATAATAAAATAATAATGACATGTTAATCCACAATGGGGAGTTTAATCAATAACAAAATAATAAGAATGTAGCCAGCGGTTACATTATTTCAACACTCCTTGCTTTAACAAGAAGGGTATTCTTCATGAGTCTTCATCACCATCAGTGAGGAGTGCATCATCGGTGGCATCTGAGGATAGTATCGTCAATATCATCTTGAAAATTGTCTAGCACATTTACGAATCATCGAAAGTTTTCTTCATCCAACAACATCATCATTCTCAAAGAATGCTATCATCATCTGCATCAAATATGTATCGGTAAAAATGATACCTCATCCGCGGCACAAATTTTGTCACATCATGATACTACACTAGCTCAATGTCACGGCGGTTAAGGTGGTAGCTCAGTGTCGGTCATCATCCGCGGTACTTTACACTAGCTCAATGTCACAGCAGTTAAAGGCTGGTAACAGTGTCAGTCACATCTTGCTACGTCTAACAACTGGGTGGAAGCAAGTAATATGTCATCTAAACTTCGATCTAACAACTAGGTGAAGTGAGGAATCCGCAGTACGTCATGGTTTCGATCTAACAACTAAGACCGAGGAAAGAATGACTCATCTTGCTTCACGTCTAATAACTAGATTGAAGAAAAGGAACACACAACGTCATGCTTTCGTCTAACAATGAGGTCCGAATCATGACTCATCTTGCTTTAGATCTAACAACTAGAATTGAGAAGCAAGGAACCAACGGCGTTATGCTTCTGACCTCGCTGTTATATGTAAAGAAAGACGTTGTGTGTATTTCTTTACGTCTAACAACAGGGTTATAAGCAAGGAATCATCTTGTTTCACGTCTAACAATGAGGTCAGAAGCAAGGAACATTTCATCTTGTTTTACGTCTAACGATGAGGTCATAAGCAAGGATCATCCGCGGCGTCATGCTTCGTCTAATAATTGAGGGTCGAAGCATGACTCATCTTGCTTCGATCTAACAGCGAGGTGAAGCAAGGAACATCAACATCTGGCTTTACGTCTAACAGCGAGGTCAGAGGCGAGGAATCATCGGCATTATGCTTCACGTCTAACAACTAGATTCGGAAGCATAACTCTGCTTTCATTAACAACGTGGTCGAAGCAAGGAATCACATCTACTCCCCTTTCAGGGAAGGTCCTTTCGGACAATACCAAGCTTATCTCGAAAGTGTTCAAACTTTACACAAGATAGAGGCTTAGTCATCACATCAACAACTTTTTCATCCGTGCTTCAATGTCTGGGCTTGAGCTCCTCAACGTACCATGTCGGATGAAATGATAGCGGATCCATATGTGCTTCGACTTGTCATGAAAAAACTAGATTCTCAAAGAGTTTAATACAGCTCTGATTATCACATAGAATCGCGGTTGTTTTCATCTCCAAATCAAATAGGCACATCGGCAACTTCCCGAAGCCATATAGCTTCGCTAATGAACATTACAGCGATATTCGGCCATTGCTTTCGAGGATTGCTTCCTACTGCGCCCACGAGATCATAGGTCGGATCTTGAAGCGACATCCGGAAGTGGCACCTACTGTCGACCTTTCTGCCCCAATCTGCGTGATATCAATGGGTGAAGTCATGATCTCCATCGCCATTTGAGACCATAATGCATTGTTCCTTTAGGGTACCTCATCACATGTTTGCAACCACTAAATGAACGATAAGGCTCCCACCGGCGACTCAAGGTGTTCGCTGCCGAAGCAGATGTCACGATGGTGTTCGTCCGGGTACATCGGCTGATTCAATGTCTATGCATGCGAGTGGCATCTATCAGATCTGGCGAAGTATCGACCAACGGCTTCGACTTTGCTTCCATGGGTGTATTCATGGACTTGCGGTTGAGCATGTCGAAGTTATTCAATATTCGACCGTCTTCCCGGTTGGGGAAGATTCTTTTCGGACTCGCCATACCTCAAGACCTAAGAAATAATGCATTAGGCCAGGTCTTTCATTTCAAATTCTCGCGGCAAGTCTGCTTACGTGATAGACTTTTCTTCTCGATTAAGAACAAGTCATCCACATCGGTAATATTCTTGGTTCATTTCATGATTTTGAAGTAGATATTAGAATCTGCTTTACCTCTTGTAGTAAAGCAAACTCGTCAAGAAACTATCTACACATCCATACCAAGCTCTAGGAGCTTCTTCAATCCATTATAAGGCTTTCTTCAATCGACCGGACATGAGACTTCTGTCTTCAACCTCAAATCAGCAGGGTTTCTCTATATGTACTTCCTCTTCAATGACACCATTGACGTCTTCATCCATCTGAGTGCAGCTTCCATTTCATCTTGGAAGCAAAAGCTATAATGGTTCTGATAGAAATGTATCTGGCCACCCGAACAAATGTATCTTCATAGTCGATTTCTTCCTTCTAGGAAAAGCCACGGCGACAAATCTTGCTTTATATTTCTCAATACTTCCATCAACAACATGTTTATCTTGAATAGCCATTTTGATGATACCATCCTTACTTTTAGTCCAGGAACAATTTCCCATACATCATTCTTTATTATGGATTGGTATTCTTACACGTCATGGCATCACGCCCGTCCTTTTCTGGATGAAGCTTCTTCAAAACATGTAGGATCTTCATCAAGTAGTGCACATCAAAGCCGTGTAAGCTGGAGAATGGCTTTGGTTTCTTCCTGTCTCGTGGTCCCTTCTGGGGTACCATACTTCTCTCCATCTTGAATAAGATGCTTGCCCAATCAGGGCTTTCTTTTTATGGGAGAAGGTCATCGAGGAGGTTCTTGAACCGGCTGTATCATGATCTTCAGAATTTCCTCATCAGGGGAAGCTATGACTTCCATACAGGTTACGCAACTCTAGGAGCTTCTCTCTCCCGCGGATTTTTGTCATCCTGGGATTTACATGCTCCTTTTCACATACCTCTTCAAGCTTTCATCTTCTCGATTTCTTAAGTCTTGCTTCTTCATAAAAGGTCACATCCATGCTGATCTCAATATGGGCGGTGACTAGGTATGGAATTCTGAAGGCCTTGGATACCTCACATTGGCCACAAATATTCCTTCTTTCCGGAGGGCTCAATTTGTTCCTTTTCTCTTTAGGTATATGAACAAACGTTGAATGACCAAATATTTTGAGATGGCTTACCTCGGCTTCTTTCCGATTGAACATTACGGGGTCTTGAACCCAAGTGCACTATGGGATAGTCTATTACGCACATAAGCTACCGTAGCTGCTTCTGCCCATAAGCACATAGGAAGATCTTGATCATGAATCATAGTCTTCGGCTTCCATAATGGTTCGATTCTTCCTTTGAGCAACACCATTTTGTTGGGGATTGTGAGGAGTAGTTAGTTCCCTCTTGATCCGACATCTCTGCAGAAACTACGAACTCCTTGAGGTATATTCTCCTCCATTATCGATACAGTGTCTTAATCACTCTTCCGGAAGATTCTCTATCAAACTTTGAATTCCTTGAGTTTACTGAATAATTCATCTTTAGACTTTCAAGAAATATATCCTTTATAAAATACTATTTGAATTGAAACATTGGACTCTTCAAAAACAATATGTGTTGTTGTGTGATCAAGGGGAAAGTCTTATCATACGCAATTTTATGCATTCATGTTTCAAATAACTACTTTTAATTCTTTTGTTATTATATTCCAAACTGATATGGAAAATAGACAATGTTTAAAGAGGTGTATGATAGTTTCTGAATCCTGTTTACACTCGCCCTGGACCTTCCCATCCCCTTTTCTGCAAAGAGTCCCAAGTTAATATTTTCCCTTCCAAAGCCAACCAAATGAACAATTTTATCTTTAATTGGAATTTCCCTTTCCAGATTGATTGTCTCCAAATCTCCAATATCAACAAACTTTTTGATCAAATTATGCTCTAGTAAAAAAGTTTATCAGTAGGATATCCAGAATTGTCACCTCTTATCCACATGAATTTATCTTTTGTATCATGGATGAGAGCTCCAGAATCAATAAGTTCCCTTCTGAACTGATCCCACTCCTTTGCAAGTTCTCCCTTGAAACCAAGATCGTTACTACATGGCGACTAGGAGGATAATTGTTGATCATGAAAAGAATTCATGGCATGTGCAAGTGTGATTATGTTTCTTTGATTTAAAGCTCACATAATATTTGTAGAGAGTAAAGAGGTATCTCCCATCCCAAGGATTCGGTCCTTTCCCAATGCTATAAGCTTACCCATCCCCCATCCCGAGGATCCGGTCCTTTCCCAACGCTATAAGCTTACCCATCCCCCATCCCGAGGATCCGGTCTATAAGCTTACCCATCCCTCGAATCCAACTTAATCCATGTGTGATCAAGTGAACAAACAAGCGACTCCATATTTTAGAAACCTCGTTCTTCTAGAAAGAATAGGATCTAATCCAATTTATCAATGTCACATGATGGAGATACTTGTCTAGTACAACCCTCTACCAAATGCCTTCTCCCATAAGAACTCTCCATAGAGTATTCAAGGCCAAAAATTTACTAAAATCAAAGATATTGCAGATTCCCCAACTCTAGTAAATATTTGAAAGGGTAATGTGCTCCTAATTGCATAGGTGGAATCCATGTGCATCACCTTTTATTTTCCAAAGAAAATTGTACATCAGTTTTCTTAGTGTATTCAAGACATCTACTAAATTGATCGGCTTTCTAACACATCTTTCAAAAGGGTGAAATGTCCTCCTAAGGACAACCATCTATAACAACAATTGTTAATCCTTTTTTTCATCTTGCATTAATGAACCCCCAATCTTCGATGCCTTGCAATCGAGGCTTAAGATAAAAATCCAAGATATTTAAACCTCGAATTCAGCTCGAGGAATCTAAAAGGAAAAATAGCTTTGAAAGGTATATGTAATGTTCTGTCCACCTAGATGAATCAGAAAAATTTTAACACCTTGTCAATCTCCCACCACTCCTACATTGTAGCATTTATCATTATGATCACATTTTTTTATTTTCCTCGACACTTTAATACAAGTCAATTTAACCCCTCCTCCTTGAGTGTCTTTTAAAAAAAACTCACTCCTTCTACAACTAAAATAAAGAATGAAGTGATAAGACACTTTAATACAAGTCAATTTAACCCCTCCTCCTTGAGTGTCTTTTAAAAAAAGCTCACTCCTTCTATAACTAAAATAAAGAATAACTAAAATAAAGAATGAAGTGATGAGACATCCCCTTGCCTTAAACCCCTACAATTTTTAAGAGACTCACTGATTCTATAACTAAAATAAAGAGTGAGGTGATAAGAGACATCCTTGCCTTAAACTCCTACAATTTTTAAGAGGCTCACTGATTCTATAACTAAAATAAAGAGTGAGGTGATAAGAGACATCCTTGACTTAAACTCCTACAGCTTTAAAAAAAAAATGAGTGGCCTCTCCATTTATGAGAACTTTGATGAGAACTCATTATCAAGTTTGTCATATTTATGCCCATAACAATGTGAATTTAAAGTATTATTTTTTACAAGAACATTGAATTGATTTTGTTAGCTTCATTATTGATTTGACTCGAAATCTTTAGAGACAACAGTTGATCGAGGGTCATGTCGACTGGCTTAGTTCTACGATCTACTCCCAAACACATCTTCCATTCTAGGTCAACACCATCTTCCATTCTAGGTCAACAAAATAATTGTAGGTCCTTGCATTTATCCAAAGAGGCTGAACTCAACAATTGCAACTTTTGATGCAGTTGGCTCCGTAACCACGGGCCAGAGGCCACCGCGAAATACATGAGCTTCATCTCCCGACTTGTTAATGATTGGTAAGGATTTGACTGTTGCAGCAGCATTAGGTTAAGTGCTTGCGGAAGGATTTTCTCCGTTACAGTAGCTTGCTCAGTCAGGTTGTTCACAATGCCACTGGTGAAATGCAACAGTTCCTTGGTTCGTTCACACATCCTAATCCCTATATTATGTAAGACGCCACTGGTGAAATGCAACGGTTCCCGGTTCGTTACCAAACCCTAATTCCTATATTCTGGAAGATTCCCAGCAATCAAGGGTTCCAAGAAGAAAACGGTATTGGGAGAACCAAAAGGGTAAGAAAATCACCATACCAATCACAATTTTCAGAAGCACGTGATGGTGCAAGTGTACTCGATAGGAAAAGGAATAAAACTAGAAACTTACAGGGCTGTAGCATTGGAGCAACACCCGAGTAGCATCCTGGTTTTGTTTCCAAACACGTCATGTTGAAAAGGACTTCAGATTGTTTCGTGTTAATTTGATAGACAATTCAAGGGGTGAGCAGGAGAAAACATATTGCGAGTCATCACAAGAAACTCAATATAGAGATCGATATAGACGTCAACGATTTTTTTTTATGTAAGAATTCCTTAATAATGAAGTTTACATGTCGATACTTTTTCTTAAGAATTTTCAAGATCAAGATTTTGTTGGTTATTGAAAGGATGTTGACCAGAAAAAACCATGCATGTTCTGTTGCATTAAACTTCAGGTATATAAACAAGACAATGCAAGTGTGATTTTGTTTATTGGATTTAAAGCTGACAGAATATTTGTAGAGAGAAAAGAGCTATATACCTGAAGTTTATTGCAAAGTTTAATGCAACAAAATTCAGGTCAAAATCCTTTCAATGACAAACAAAATCTTGAAAATAATTAAGAAAACGTATCGACATGTAAACTTCATTATTAAGTAATTCTTTCATAAAAAAATCGGTATCAAAATTCTAGATGACAGGTTATTTCAAAAACAATTTATTTATCCAGCACATGGTAAAATAAATCGTACCTTGGTACGGCTCGGCGTACGATTTCGGTGACGTCTATATCGATCTCTATATTGAGTTTTTTGAGTTTCTTGTGACGACTCCCAAGATGTTTTCTCCTGCTCACGCCTTGAACTGTCTATCAAATTAACATTAAACAATCTGCAATCCCTTTCAATAGTTTTGGAAACAAAACCAGGATGCTGCTCGTGTTGCTCTCATACTACAGTCCTGCAAGTTTCTACTTGCATTCCTTTTGCTATCGAGTACACTTCCACCATCACGTGCTCCTGAAAATTGTGATTGGTATGGTGATTTTCTTTTACCCTTTTGGTTCTCCCAATACCGTTTTCTTCTTGGAACCCTGGATTGCTGGGCATCTTCCAAAATATAGGGATTAGAGTTTGGAACGAACCCGGAACCGTTGCATTTCACCAGTGGCATCTTCCAGAATATAGGGATTAGTGTTTGGGGAACTGTTGCATTTCACCAGTGCCATTGTGAACAAATTTACTGAGTAGGCTACTGTAACTGACAAAATCCTTCGCAAGCACTTAACCTAATGCTGCTGCAGCACCAAATCCTTACCCATCATTGACATGTTGCATTTCACCAGTGCCATTGTGAACAAATTGACTGAGTAGGCTACTGTAACTGACAAAATCCTTCGCAAGCACTTAACCTAATGCTGCAGCAGTCAAATCCTTACCAATCATTGACAAGTCGGTAGATGAAGCTCATGTATTTCGCGCTGTCTGGCCCGTGGTTACGGATGGAGTTGGCTGAACGAAGGAGCATCCCTTGAAAGCATGAGATAAGCTTTGCCCTTGAACCTATGAGTCACATAAGGTGCACACTATTTTGGTGGTGGTCATCCAATAAGTCCAGAGCACTGCTGGGATGGGATCGTCCCAATCATTTGGGCTTGCCTTAATGATTGAGCGTGTCTACCCAATTGGTTGACTATTTTCCCATTACGGCGTCATATACAGAAGAACCAACCAGGGTGAAACAATTGAGATGGGTGTTGGGTTGTTTGCGGCGGAAGAAAGTGCCAGGGAGAGGATAAAGTGGGCAGATTGAGAAGCAGGGTGCTTCGGATTATTTTTGACTGCCTTTGCCTTTAGAACACGCACATCCATTACTAAACCGCCTACGCTGCGAACCGAACCGAATTTTATCTAACTATTCGTTATTCGAATCGAATTGTGAAATTTTAGTATTTTTTTCTTCAATATGGTCAGAATTTGGTAACTATGGTTAAAAGCATACACAAGGATGCATACAATCGATGTGAACCCTCGAAGGAATTTGTAGATAGGAATGCATAAAAAATTGTAGCAAGGAATTCGACACCATTTTGTTTTCCCTTCTTGTTATGCCAGATCCTTAAAATATTTCCCCACACAAGATCTTAAGCTCTCGATATGGTATGAGTAAGAAAATAGCGTTATTGTGGTTGAGGAGAAACATGCTCTTAAAATGTGTATTAGATGAGTTATTTATTTGTATTTATTGTCATATTTCATGTATTTATTATTATGTTCAGGCTCTTAAATACCAAAATCAAGTGGAATCAAAGCAAAAGTGAAGAAATTTGGTCCATTAGAGAAAGGGATGAGTCACGGAGTAGCGGAAGATCGAGCAGAGGAGGAGCAGGAGAGTAAAACCCTAGCCACCATTTGATTTTGAAGGAGCCTTAGGAGAGGGAGAGGCTGAGTAGCAGAGCGTAGAGGGAGAAAAGGCTTGAGCCGATATAGGTTGTGCCCACTTGCAGAGATCTGAGGGTTTGGTCTGTTCATGTGCACGACAAGTTGAGCCGATCCATCACGCGCAGAGTAGTTGAGAAGGGTTCCGTTAAGCCTAATGTGAAAGGAAAGAGGAGCCGAGAAGGGTTTCGTCTGTTTGCAAAGAAGTTGAACGGATACTGCAGTAGAGCTGTCACGCTCAAGGAAAGAGGAGCCAAGGAGGGTTTCGTCTATAAGGAAGACTGAAAGGATACTGCAGCAGAGCTTCCAAGGACGCCATATATACCCTTTGTATTCTAATGATAATAGCTTCCGTGCCTTCATAATATTTGACAAAAGAAAAGGTAGATGGTGAAGTTTTTTTGTATTCGGATTTGAAGTGATTTTCGGATGTGATTTTTGATTTAATAAAAAAGGAAAATCGTAGTTTTATTTTTTGAAGATTTTTTCAAAGATTTTTTTTGTGAAGATTCTTTTGTGGAGGAAAAATTCTTAGAAATATGCTAGAGCCCGATTTATTGTTTAATATTATTGGAGAATAAACAACAACTCGCTTATGGAAAAGGATGGAGAGCCTTTATATGAAAATGGACATGAAAATGGAGCTATACAATTTAAAATAGACTAATCGGATCTACATGAAAATGGAGCTATACAATTTAAAATTGAAAGAAGGTATGAAAATTATAAATCATTTGGCTTTTTACGTTTAATACTTTTATATATGTCAATTTGAATAATATGGATGTTAAACCCGATGACAAAGAAAAGGAAGTTACATTGCTATGTTCATTGCGTGAATATTGAGACCATCTAGTCACTTTCATTATATTTAGTACAACTAAGAATCTTGAATTTGATATTGTTCATGGAGCTTTGTTGTTTGAGGAGGTGTAGAGAAAATCGAGTATCGAAACCTCCACACCGGAAACATTGGTGTTTAGAGATGGATCCACGAAAGGGGATAGGATTTGAGTAGAACATCCATGGCTAAGTCAACAAGTAGAAGGGGTAAGGGAAGATGTTGGTATTGTAACAAATTAGGCAATCTAAAAAAGGATCGAAGCTCTAGGAATCCAATGAAGACTCCAAAAATGAAGCAAATCTAGTCGAATCATGTCAAGGTATGATTGATGAAGTCTTTAGAATTTGTAATGTCTCACAATTTTATGAAGAGTGGTTCTTAGATTATGGTTCTTCACACCATTTATGTCTACATCAAAATTGGTTTTCTACATACCAAGCTATTGATGGGGGTAGTGTTCTTTTGGGAAAAAATGTTTCCTATAGGACTGTGAGGTTGAGAGTATTATGATTAATATGTTTGATGGAATCGTAAGAATGTTAACAAATGTAATATATGTACCTGAACTAAAAAAGAGTTAATCTCTTTAGGATTTTTTGGATTCCAATGTTTACAAATTTATGGGTCAAGGTGGAGAACTAAAAGTGTTTGAAGGCAATTCGGTGGTTGTGAAGGAAACCAATATTGGAAATATTTATAAGATGGAAGGAAAAATTGAAACAAGTGAAGTAGGACAGGTATCTAAGAAATAAAGTGCATCTACTTGTTTATGGAATCAATAGGTGGGTTATATGAGCAAGAAAAGGTTTGGGTTGCAAGTATTGATAAGATGTAAGTGTTTCTAGACTTTCAATCTTTGAATTTACACAAGTTTTATATATTTGTTAAGTTAGAGTGATAGAGTTAGGGGATATATATTCTAGGATCATAGTGCCTAAAAAATCATCACTAGTAGAGATATGTACATGGAACAATCAATAATTATTTGGGATCAAAAAGGGAGATTTGTTTGTAAATTCATGGAATCATTCCATGGCCTAAAGGTATCGAGGAAATTGTACAATATGTTAGATTATTTCATGGTAATCCTAAATTTATTAAGAAGTGACTATAACCATTTTCTTTACTTTGAAATATTGGAAAATGGTACAATCATTACTAACTTAGTATTATATGTTGATGATATGATTTTTGCAATCCAAAGCATGTTTAAGAATAGAAGAATGTGTGGGGTGGAATTGTTAAAATGTGACAACAATCAATTAAAAGAAAATGTGGAAACTGGAAATTAGTTATGTAAATATTTGGTTATGTTAGTTTACAAAACTTGTGGAAGCTTGTATAACGGGTGGTACTTCTTGTAACTATGTAACGGTTCAAGATAGATGTATGAATATCAAGCCCAAGACATGTATCAGGTTGTAAGCTTGATTGTAAGCCTAGCTTGAATAATAAAGATACTGATACCTTACCCCATGGATGTTTCCTTGGCACAGTGTTAAGGTTTTTACCATATAAATATCATGTGTTATCTGAGTTAGTTATTTGTCTTTATTGTCATATTTATTGCATTTATTATTGTGTTCATGCTATTAAACATGAACATGTGTCATGCTTTAGCCAAAGATCAATTCTAGGAATTACTTGAATTGAAGGTTTGAATGATTTGTCCAATCAAATGAAAATATGAATACAAATGAGTTGGCTTTAAAATGTGACAACAATCAATTAAAAGAAAATGTCAAAACTGGAAATTAGTTATGTAAATATTTGGTTATGTTAGTTTACAAAACTGGTGGAAGCTTGTATAATGGGTGGTACTTCTTGTAACTATGTAACGATTCAAGATATATGTATGAATATCAAGCCCGAGACATGTTTCAAGTTGTAAGCTTCATTGTAAGCCTAGCTTGAATAATAAAGATACTCATACCTTGCCCCATGGATGTTTCCTTGGCACACTGTTAGGTTTTTACCATATAAATATCATGTGTTACCCGAGTTAGTTATTTGTCTTTATTGTCATATTTATTGCATTTATTATTGTGTCCATGCTATTAAACATGAACATGTGTCATGATTTAACCAAAGATCAATTGAATTACTCGAATTGAAGGTTTGAATGATTTGTCCAATCAAATGAAAATAGGAATACAAATGAGTTGGCTCAAGGATCTTGTGAGGATTTCCTGGACTTAATGGAAAAAATATTTTCAATGGAATAAGATTGGACTAGACGAAAAATAAATAAATCAATGGAATAATCTTGAAACTTTTGGCAATGGAACAACCTTTGAATCGACATATTAGAATTGTTGGCAGAATGGTCATGGCTCAACTCTCAACTTTGCATGCGTATGATGTAGAAATGTTTTGGAAACAAATAAAAAACACATAGAAAACTTTTTATCAATTCTAGTTACCCATTTGAGAAGAGTTGTAATTGTTATCGCCTACCCTACAAATAACTAAGAATATCATGTCTCAAGGCCCACAATTTCTAGACATGGAGTGCCGAGAGATGGATGACTTGAGCGTTGCCCAAAGTGCCCCTCTTTTCTTCAGTGCTATCCATTTATAAAAAATAACAGTATCCATCCCACCAACCAAGTCCTGAAGTGGTAGTAACTCTTGCTCCATAAGGTAATGTGTAATGTTCCTGACCTCGCTAGTCTAGGAAATGTTGCTAATGTGTGTGTAAGATCAAAGGTTTACAGCATATAAATGATCATACAAATAATAAACGCAACAAAGGACTGCAAAGTTTGTATTATGATATCTCTGTGGATTACAAAATGGACGAATGCGGCTTAATAAATTAACACTACTCGACTAGATCAACAGACAAACAATCTTAGCTGGAATACAAATAAGCAACTGTGTCTGAATAAAATAACAACACTCATCTAGATCAAAAGAGAAAAGGATCTTAGTCGGAATAGAAATAAGAAACTAAAAGATAATACCCGAAATATGGGAGCACTGCGTAATCAATGAAGAATGATGGAAGACCTGGATGATCTTCCCAGTGACTAGGGTGTGTCTTTCAACACTGAAATCAACCAACTGGTGTCTTCCTCCTGGAATACATTGAACTATCTCTCCTAAGATGCGCCTCTTCTCCTCAATGACAAGTCATAATCTGCATAATGATGAATTAGGTCGTAGACCCTTCCTTTATAGATTTCCAAAACCCTAAATCATGTTGAAAACCTATTTCACTATTCAATTCCAAAACCCTAAATCACTGTAGAAACCCTCATTCATTGTTGACTTCTATTTTTAGCTCATAATGACTTAAAATCATTTTTAACCCTTTTTATCTCAATGTCATTTTCCAAATATAACACCTGTGACTGGAATGACCTCTAGTAACCCTGTTTAACCCTCTTTGGCCCTGGATATAGTATAACGGGGTGGTTTAGACCATTAAGCCCCCCCTCTGGAGCTCCTATTTGGAAAGGGGCATTATAGTCCTCCCTTCCCGAAATTGCTTTTCCTCAAGCAATACTAGTCTAGGGTGTTGCAACACCTACTCGCTCTCCCAAGTAGCATCCTCTACTCGAAGCCCTCTCCATCTGATCAAACACTCTCTGATGACCCGGCTCCTCAGTT
>SNQJ01S0228921.1:2097-14400 GCA_010110895.2 Picea sitchensis
ACGCTTTGTTTATAACTCATTCTGGACCCCCCCTCCATTAATGGCAGAATGGATGGGGGGGTCCGAAATCCAATGTTGACCATAGATTCAAGCGCTCAATCCTGAGCCATCTAGATGCATGCAAGTCTTATCATCGATTCCGAACCCCCCCCGGCTAAAAGAAAAATGGTTAGGGGGCTCCAGAATGCTCTATCCACCGTAGATCTGAGTGCCACCTTCGGGACCATTGATATGTGCAAGGGGCTTAAGTGGGGGGCGAAAAACACATGCGCCGGGGAAAAACATAGGATAAATTCTTTTTATGGGTTTTTTCCAAGGTTTTCCAAGTAGACACCACCAAGGGGTTAGGTAAACGATCTTTTTAATCATCTGAAAACATGGTGCAACACTTACATCAAAATGGTTCTTATTGAAATGAAGAAACAAAGCAACTAGCCTACATTCTAACCTATCTTCCTATGACAATTAACCCAGATTAGACTATTGGGTTAAGAATTTACTCTACCCTGGGGCTATCTGACCAAGATTAGATAGTCTGGCCAGATTTATTCACTAATCTACCTAGACAGTTTGGCTAAGATTAAACTGTTTATCCAAATTCATTCACTACCCTATCAACATCAAATTTGAAAAAGAACTTGGCCATGCTTGAAAGGTATCGACCAAGTTACTATTATTGCATGGGGCTTTTATTGAATTCTTTTATGCCCTCTTTTCTTTTTTCTTTTTCCTTTTCAAATTATTTGCAGAATGAAAAATCATTTGTCAACAAAAACACTAGAGACAGATAATATCCCAGTCACTAGTTGATCCTATAAATTATAGGATGATAACACCCAAAAGGGGATTTGGTCTTATACAAGACCTGATATGATCAATCCACAAAAAGGGATTTCATATATAAGATAATAACTCAATTATAATTAGAATGTTCTTCAAAGTTAAAATATTTAAACACTCCCCATTAACAAGAAGGGTATTCTACTGACATAACCCAGTACAACATCATCAGGAGAGAGAGAGAGGGAAACAACATCATCAACAACTGGAACACTGACCGACACATCTACAAATCATCGAAAGTTTTTCTCATCAATAAGTTTTCATCATCATTCACAACATGGAGCTAGAGTAGCATCATCATCATCTGCATGAAGCTAAAACATCAACATCAATTAGCATAACAATAAAACAACAGTATCACCAACCCGAGGCTAGTACACCATCATCAACAACATGAAGTTGATACAACAACATCATCAACAACATGAGGCTGAAACAACAACATCACCAGTAGAAGGCCGAGACAACAACATCATCATATGGAAACATAATGAGGTAGGTGCAACAACAACATTTTGTGGTACTATGGTAGACCATCCCTACTAGACCTTCAGGATATGCCCAGAAATCATAATATTCCCTAGGATATAAAATCCTAATGGAGATACCACTATTGAACACATTTGGCATATGCATGCATAGGTACTCTAGTGGAGATACCACTAGTGAAATTTTATAGGGGAAGTTCTTTTCTGCAAGGCTAGAGAGAATGTCTCTCTGACCTATCATGTGCTTATAAGCACTGCTATCTATTAGCCAAGTATCCTCTCTAGGTGTCACAGGTCCTGAGAGGGTGGAAAACAAAACATAATATTTGATTTATTCTGTGGTCAACTTCTTGGGTGGCTCATCATCATAAGATTCATCGGAATGATGTCTTTTGTTATTTCTCTTCTTATATTCTTCCTTTCTAGAAGGATAGTTCTTAACAATGTGTCCCATCGTATCACAATGATAACATTGATAAGAAGAGAATTTTTTTCCCTTTCTTTGATCATTACGATATTTATGGAATCTCTTTGGAGGGTGATATTCTTTATGAAAATGGGCGAATCTCTTTGGAGAGTGAGATTCTTTATTAAAATTGGTCTCCATTTGTAAATGAGACCTTTTATTTCCTCCTTTAGCATGAGAAACTATGGGTTTATCTTCATCCCTTAATAGTACAACTTCTTGATTGGCCACTCTTGCTTCTTCTTGAACAAATTCTTCCCATAGACTATCAAATTAGAGTTTCTCTTTTCTTGCGCAGATACTTTGGATGAAGGAATCCCAAGGTAGTGTGAGACTATTAAGAGTTTTCATGATGAGTTCATATTCATCCAAGTTTTCTCCAATTGCTTCTAATTGTTCCTTGAATTGAGTAACCCTAGAGAAATAGTCTTGGACTATTTCTCCTTTCCGCATCTTTGTATTCTTGAGTTGGGTTCTCAAGTTCATCTTTCGGTTGATGTTATTTCCTTGATACATTTTGGTTAGGTCATCAAACATATCTTTTTGAGTATTATTATAAGACATTTGAGGGATCAAGCGGTCTTTAATGGAATCAACAATTATCCTTTTGGCCCTAATCATAGCCTTGTACTTCTCTTTGGCTGTTTCTTCTTCGGGTTCAGGTACATTTTATTTTATGAATTTTGCAAGGTCGTTCTCTTCAAGAATGAGTCCAATTTTGTACTTCCAGGAACATAAATTTACCACACCTTCTAACATGTCAACAAGCTTGGTGATTGAATACATATTGACTTGGAGCTAGGAAAATGACTAGAAAATGAAAGTTCTCAGAAAATGAATTTGAACTTACCAGTATATGTGCTGGGCTTAGGTGAGTTGGATGGAGTTGACCATTTCATAAAATTTCAATTTTTACCCCTTGAAACTTGACCTATGCACTTTTGGACTGGTACTTCTGGTACTGGTTCTAGTTTCTTGGTTTTTTAGTTTTCTTGTACCAGTGGAAAATAGGGTTTGACTTCCCGAAGAATATAACCACTGAAAAGGTGCACTCAAGATGCCAAAATATGCATTGGGGTAGGGCTTACTTCCATAGATAGGTTTTGGTCATAAATTCCTCTTATGTAAAAATCCCAAATTTCCTTGTATGACAACAATGACGTTTTTAGATACTCATTGATAGGTGGTCTATTTTATCAAGATCTGATTCCATTTTAAGATTAATGTTGTTATTAGGTTATTTTCAATTTACCAGAGAATTTCCAAAACAACAACATAAGTAGGATCATTGAAAGAAACACAATCACAAGGTACACAACATTTTTTCCTGGGAAATCCTCATGGGGGAGAAAACCCAACAAAAATATCCTCAATAATAAATTTCCAGTACAATGCCAAATCTTAATACAAAAACACCAAAGATAAACCAAGACTGAGTATGTGCCTATATTCTCATTCCTCCTGCAACTTCCTTTAAGATATGCACACTGGATGAGTGAGTGAGTGAGTGAACAAGTGAACTACCATCCTCACTTATAAATACTTATTGAGGAGGAACTAGGGTTATGTATCTTCACTAAGTAGGGATGACTTCTTCCAATAGTGGTTAAAACCACTTTATAAACCATAGGGGATGACTTTACAAATGAAACCATATAAATATGGTTTGACCAATCAACAAAAGGGGATTTGGTCTTATACAAGACCTGACATGATCAATCCAGAAAAGTGGATTTGATATATAAGATAATAACTCAATTATAATTATAATATTCTTAAAATTTACAATATTTCAACAAATCCCCAAAATTCCACTCAATCTGAGCATGCATAGGCATATTGTTTACCAAATTAAGGAGTTGTAGAGTCAGTCGTGGAAGAAATTGGGGAATCTGGGAAAATTCCAAACTTTCTGAGAAAATTTTGGTTGAATTTATTCTCAAAATTGTTGAAGGGATGAATAATGGCATTAATTTGACAAATACATGGTGATATCTGTCTTGGGAAGTCGAATTTGGTGTTTTCATGGTGGTTCATGCAAATGGGAATTTTTTTAAATTTTAAAAATTATGAAACTTTTGGGAAATTTAGACAAAATTGTTCCAATGACATGGATGGATGGATGCCATGGAGTAATAAACCTATATTTTGAGGGTGATAGGTGGAACAAGGTTCCATATCAATGGCACCACATCAACTCATGTGCCATATCAACATGCTAAAATAAGCAAGGGAAAATGAAAACCTTCTAAATGCCATAACTTCCTGATTCAAGATTAGAATTGAGCAAGAGTATACTCGTTGAAAATATATTGAGTAGAAGAATCATATTATGGGATTTAAGTTCAAATTTCAGCAATAGAATTTCTTAGGATAAAAAAAATAAAAAAAATCTTGGAGCCTTAAAGGGTATAATTTTACATAATTTTCCATAATTGCAGAGTTATGATAAATTTGATGATGAAGTTTTGACTAATGGTAATTTATGCATGAACATTTTGTAGAATTAGGGGTATAGGTAGACTAAGTATATATCAGAATTGAATAAAAACACAATTCAAGGGGGGGGGGAATGAAGGATTCCCAAGGTTCATACAACCATGAAAAAAAAATCAAAGGTATGAAAATCACACTGGGAAATGGAGAAATAGAATCCAATGGACACATAGGAGGTAAAGAATAAACCATGTATATGGTAGAAACCATGATAAGCTTTAATAAAGAAGTGAAAATCTATAGGGATGATAAGGAAAGGTTGATAAGAGAATCAGAGGAGAATAATCAAATTAACACTTAGCTACTACAAAGTTTGAACAATTTGAATAGGAAAATCAATGAGGATTCTAGTACAAGACATGCAATATAGATATCAAGCTATGATGGATTATTATAGAGGATATAAACACTCAATAAATGCTAGTAGCCATCATCTTCACTTGGGAATTCAACTAGAAGAGCACATATATTTTCAGAATCAAAGAGTATCCCAAGTATGTCTCCTCTTAGACATCAATGAAGAAGGTTCGAGTTAAATAGTCTACAAGGAGAGCTTAGGAATATTAGGCCTTGCACATTTGATGGTGAGAATAGGAAATAAGAAGGTTTTAAAGCCTAGTTTTTAGGCATAAAGAACTATTTCCATCTACATAATTATTCATCAAATCTCAAGGAAAGGATTTCCATATATCATCTTCAAGGTAAAGCTTCCATGTGGTGGGACCAACTGAAGTAGGTTAAAGATATTGATGAAAATAGGATCTCATGGAATAAGTTTAATAATCACTTTCAATAGAAGTACTTTTTAGAGAACTATTATGAAAAAAATATGCAAGAGTTATTTTCACTCAAATTAGGAACCATGAAAATGGAGGAGTATAAAAATAAGTTATTGGAACGTTTGAGCTATCTGGGCTTCATAAAGGAAGAGAAGGTGGATATTCATAGATTCTTGGGTGGGATACCTTCTGTTGAGCTCTCAACACACCCTAAAAATTCTTTGCCGAATTTTACTTTTTGGGTACCACTTAATCTATTGGTATTATCTAATCCGGAATGATGTTGTTTTCGCTTGTCATTGTTTTCTGCAAATTCTCCTTGATTCTTTAAAAGTTTCCCTGGACATGTCAAAATCATAATGACTTAAAGGGATTAAAATTTGATTAAATAATCAACCACTAAATCGTTTCACCCGACGTGTCCAAAATTTGACACTCGGAAGAATCAGAGATGAAAGAAAATCGTCCTAGAAAACTAAGGACGTCGATCGCCGATTTTTGTTGGCATCGGTAAAAGGGGAGTTTTTCTCTCATGATAAGCAATTCACAAGAAATTTTTTGATGCCCAATTTCATTCGGAATCAACAAAACATGAAAGGAAATATTTTTTTGTAGGGAAAGAAAGGAATCTCCGATGACCGATCTAGTAAAATCATTTCAGCATCGGTGACTTGTGAGTAGCTAAACCCGCAAGGAGCATAAAATGTTTTCTAGGCCACCAACTATCGGAACATTTTGGAATCGGTGAATTTCCAAAAAGCTATCCCAAGGAAAATGATGAGATAAGTTCATCCTCGGTTACTGACCCCTGATATCTAATCAGCATCGACAATTCCTAGGCTTGGTTAGGGAGCGCGTAACTGAAAGAAGGTTACCACATCTGTTGGCACTCGTGAATCAATTCACCAGTCTTTATCTGCCATGTGTCTCGTAAGAACCATCCAATGAAAGTAATCGGTGTCGACGGTTTTCCTTTTGTAAAAAAAAAAAAAGGGTATCAACGAAAAATCCTGTTGCTCTGCGGTGATCCCCGACATCCCCATTAAGAAAATGACATGATGGGACGTTTTAGATCTAAGATACACTAGATACGATGCATTTAATGAACTGATTAATTCCAATATCACGCATTAGTTTATAATTCGCGTGTAAAGAAAAATGACCATTTCAGCCTGTAGATACAATGCATCTCCCTCTGTGCCTCCGCTGTTAACCTACGTAAAATTGATTATAGAGAATTGGTGGTAGGTAGTTTTAAATTTCGTCCCATTACTTGTATTAATTGTTTGATGTGATTGGTAAGTTCTCTCTCATTATATTATCCTGAATTATTATAAGCCAGAGCATTCTATGTGCAAAGATGTCCGTAACATCCAGAGGAGAGAGACGAATGACCCATAGAAGGTATCCAAGGTATTTTGAGTATTAAGCAACAAAGTTTATCAAGCATATAGGTATGTACCAGTCTAGTTTTGTTGTTTACACCTCCCATGTAAATTAGGATCTAATATTACTCTGTATGTCATCCCTAATTGAGTGTATTCGGTTCCAGGAACGATTCCTCCAAAGAAACCTACCACTAGGAAATCTCCTAGAGTCCCAAAGCTGGAAGAATTAGAAGCAGGAGAGGGCTCCTCCCCAACCGTTGAAAGAAAATTGGAATTCTTTTCCAAGTCGGTGCCCATCATCAAGATGATCAAAAAGGAATCCTTTTCTCATCCCCCGGACTTTGGGGACACAGAGGCAAACATGGGGACCAAGACAATATTCCTGAGATGGGAAGACATGTTCAAGAAAATCAAGCACTAAGAATTCCCCGAATATGCCCCGCATAACGATCCTGACACAAGGAAGCTGGCGATGAGGTCTTCATCAACATCCACAAGGCTTACCTACACATGGTGGCAAGCAGGACTTCGGTATTCCCTTGCATTGAGATTTTGAAATGGCTCATTGATCACACTAATGCACAAAAGTGTGCAATTAATGATGAAAATCGTCAAATTGTCGGGGTTTTCCTCCCAGTAGAAGTCCAAAATTATTACAAGATCAGGGAACCAGATGAACGTTTTAACATGGATTTTGTTGTGAAGTTTTATCAGATGCATGACACCAGCAAAATCGTGGTGTCCTGGTGGAGAGAAGACAAAAAATTCACCAACCGAAACTCCGGCTGGTACTTGGCGGCCAACCTTAGACAACCTTATATGTATCTAATGGCTCTCCTTTGCCGATTGCATGGAGAGAAAGACTGTTCCAGGCTTTCAGAGGCATCGATTCCTTTGGCTTATACCATTTCCATCTCTAGAACAAGCTTCAACTAGGGTGCTATCATCTCCAAATAGCTTAGCACTTGCATTCTATAGGCTCAACAACTAAAGGAAGGAGAAACTCATGCCTTCTACATGGCGTCTTATCTATTGGACATTGTCTGTGCAAGAAATTCCTTCGTTGGGATGAAACTAAGTTGGCATGCTTCCAAGCTCTCATTCCATGTCTACTTTAGCATATTGTGGGAGAACAGGAATAATAGATCCTACTCTCTAATTTGCGACCAATTTATCGCACCTATTCATTTTTTACTATTCAAGAAAGAGTTCCCAAGGTTGTATGATGCAGCCAAAAAAGTTATATTGAAATTTGGTCACTGATACTTGGATGAGTGTGAAGTCTTCATTGGGGTTTTTAGCACCACCAGAGCACCACAGTTTCTACTTATATATGCCCCCGATCGACTGGTACTAGGGGAAATATGTTACCAAACTATCTTGCAGGGCTACAACACCACTTTGGTGAAGGATAAGAAGCAGCCATTCATACCCTATGGGTTTCATATTGTCTTCTACCAGGTTAAAGACACTGTGTAGGCCAAGCAAGAGGGAGTAATTCAATTGGAATTTTGGTTCCATACAGGAAATTTTCACAAGCACAATCCCAAGGGTCTAGTCTCGAAACATGCATCACAAGTATCGTCTTGTTGGCCTTATGCCCATGACCAGTTTGAGGATGAAATTTTCACTGAAAATGCTCAAGACTGGGATGAGGTTGTGGCAAGAGTGGTTGACCCTAGAGTAACGAAGTTCAAGGCCATGAGTTGGGAAGAGAAAATGATGTCCTTGGAGAAAGCAGCGTAAGAAATTCTCGGGACTAGGGAAGAAAGGGTAGCATTCAAATCGACCAAAATGATTTAAGCTCCCTAGGAAGCCCCTGTATAGACCTGGAATTTTCTCAAAACTCCAGGAGAACTAGAAAGAGGGACGCTCTTGATCGAACATGCTCAACAAATAATGGATCTAGCGTCGATTGATCTAGCCATCTTATCAAGTGTTCCGACCAGTAACCCAGAAGAGAGCTCAGCAGGGGTAGGTGGCTCTGAGCTCACAGACGCTGGTAACATCAACGGGCCAGATGACCCTGAATTCACATTGTTGCCAGTCGATTCACTGGCAGGCACGATGATTGAATCAGATTCGGGCCGGGTGTCAGTCGAAACAAGTGCACCTAACCCTCTAACCGAGTTCATAAATATATACAATGATGATGAGAGACTAGAGGCATCTCAGAAAACCTCTGTGCATGTGGAAGAAGAAAAGGGAGCTGAGGAAAAAACACCTCTTGTTCCCAATGTTCATATTCAAGAGGACACATGAGAAGAAAAAGGAGCCGAAAGCGGCCTAGACACAGAAACGCCCGATGCCCCGGAGATCCGAGCAGATAGTCCCAAGGACAAGTCAGAATTGGATGAGTCAAAAGAAAGATCCCTGCAGAAGGACATCAAAGATGCCATGACTAGTATACAAGCAAGTATTGAGCTCCCTCCTGACACATCTATTCCACTTGATACGCAGGTCCCCGATAAACAAGGGGGAGACGTTGGGCCTTCGGAGCAAAATAAGAAGGTTCAAGAGTCTAATCTTGAACAAATATATACCACCGACAGCCTGGGAAACACACTCACATGGGGTGACCAACAGATACCAGAGCTGGTAGATGAGGTAGCAGACGTCTATGCAATCTCCTATGATCAAAATAGGAAGGCCATAGTGCAAAGGACTGCTAAGAAGAGAAAGGTTACTGTGGACCGTTCCATTTTGGTTACCATAGAGGAAAACTTGATCAACATAGCCGATGCTTGCACGTCTGAAATGATAGGTGTGGGAAGATCCCTCTCTAATGTTGTCGAGGATAGGGAAGGAGGGATGAAAGAGAACTAGTTGATACTCTGAAGGAGATAGAACACTTGTGCCATCTTGTTGATTATTACAAAGGAGTCACACAGACTGCGAAATATTTGAAGAGTGAGTTTTCAGGAGTTTACAATGAGTAGAAGAAAGAAAGAAACCTGTTAACTGAGAATATAATTGAATTCCAGGAGGACACTCTCATGGCCCTCACAACATGCAAGGAGATGGAAGGATGGCATGAAAGAACACTACAAGCAGTGGAAAGACTCGAATACATTGAGGCGGTCCAGCAAGGTCGAGATAAGTAAGAACATGGAAATTAGATGTTAGGAAAAAGTAGCCTCGACCGCATAAAGAGATCCATATAATATTGGACTAAGATGTCCCAGGACCCACATCGAGAGATCCAAGAAAAATATGCCAAGTGCCAGAAGCACTGGGATAAAATTAATGAAGTAATGAAAGATATCAACCTCCCCGAGTTCAACACCCCCAGTGAGTTTATCAACATAATATATGTGCTCAATATGTATGTCGAACAAGACTCCCTATGGACCGAAGAGTGTGAAAAGGTAGCCGATGCGAGGTTGGGACAGGTGTAACAATTCATAAAACACCTTATCAGAGCTAAAACCATGTTACAACAAATGAATTCCACCTTGGTAAAGTACCGAGTGCATCCAACCAACATCAAAGGGATATATGCGGCCACAATGGAACAACACAGATTCCTGTGGGCCCAGACTTGTGAAGAATTGTTCATCAATTGGTTTGAATATGAAAGGAGTCATCCTTTCAAAGAAATATCCTAGGTGGACTGATCAAGAAACGGTTATGAGATAATGCCACGTGGAAAATTTTGTTTGGTTTAAACTGTACTTAGTCATTAAACTTTGGTTAAGCTTGAGATTATAAATAAAGGCCTCGACCAATTAATTAAGGGTCGATGGTTTGTTGTAAGAACTATTTTCTTTCTAGCTGTTAAGAATTATTTTGAAGCTGCTATGAATTTATAAGTCCTTCTGGACCAAATAAGAAGTTATCTTTATCAAATGCATGTGTGATTGAGCTTGAAGAAGAATTATTTCCTATTCAGTTTTATGAGCAGATGTAACAAGTAAGAGATATCGAATATATTGTCAAGTTAACTGGTACAATTTCTTTGTTTTTCTTTTCTTTAAAGATGAAGATGATGAATTGTTGTGTGAATTATGAGACAAATGATAGTGGTAGATGAATTATTTTTCTTACCATATATCTTTTTTCATATGTTTTTATTATTTCTGGTAGTTAGTAATCTCAGGCAATGATTGGATGCTCGCATGGTTAATGTATTATTACTAGACCTGTGGTATAGAATTGTCATCTGCATGTTTGAGCAATGGGTTATCCCTAGCTTGACCTCTTCTCAGTAGTTGAAACTTTATCCTGTTATTTGTCAAGTTGGTTTATATTGGCTTGCACTTCTCATATCAGCCCCACCCCAAGAGAAAATACATAAAAGAAAATAGTCCCAACTAAAGGAAGAGCCTTCGCTAGAAAAAACAAAGGCCATCGATACCTTGGTTGGATCACAAGATCTGGAGAACTATTCCATTTTAAACAATGCATAGTCTAATTGGGCCTCTGTGGTAGGTTTGGTTCCTACTTTTGAGTCAAGGGATTTAAGACCCATCAAAAGAATTGGCGCTAGAAGGAGGTCTTGAGAATGAATGGTTGAATATATATTTTATACAGTATTTCGAATAGCCCACACATTCATAACAGCCCACATGCATGGCTAGTCAACCCCAAGAAAACCCACACATGTTGAGTACTCTAGAAATGAGTAACTCACCCCAACCTGAGGAAGAACCATTTCATCCTAAAATACCTTACGCTCTTCCTCACGAGGAAGTAAACCAATTCAGACAAATCACCAGAGCATATGCCCGATAGATCGATGCATTACCCATAACTTTGATACTTCCTCGAAGAAATAAAAAAAGAAGACCATTGGTTAGTACTCTCGATGAGGTATTTTTTCACTCAATAGAAGACTTAATAGACTTCGTGATCACTGAAATTCAAGATCCTCTTGATCTGATACCCGAAACCCTAGTAGAAGATGTCTTTGAACAAGGTGATTACTCGGAAGAAGAGGAGTCTAATTCAGAATTTGGAAGTTTGGAAGGTAACAATGTTCATCAGGAGGAAAGGGAAGTTCCACCTCAAAACAACCGTCCTTGGTTAGTCAGAGATGTCGTGGTCGTCCCCGGACGAATACATAATCTTCCCCAGCACCCAGAAAAGTTGCTCCACAAGTACAATCCCAAAGCCTCAGGTTTACCCGAGGATCATATCAAGAATTTCATACTTGCGATAAGGGTTATGAACGTTCAACATGAAGACATAGTATGCAGAGTTTTTCCCTACACGTTTGAAAATCCAGCCTCCATGTGGTATTTTAATTTACCAGTAGGATCTATAACTAGTTGGACTAAGTTGCAAAAATATTTTCTAGACAAATTTGCGGAAGAAACTACTATGGGAGCCCTGATGTCTGAGCTTCTCATAGCTACCATGACCCCAAAAGAGAGGGTCAAAGATTTCAATCAAATATTCACAGCCATTTTAAACAAATTCCAGCCTGCGGCAAAGCCTACTCAGGAGTTGCAAATTGAGGTTTATGCCAACACACTTCCCGATTCTATTTCTATGTTCGTAAAAAGAGATTCCAAGCGAACCCTTGAGGAAAATTTTGAGGAGGCAAAGATTCTAGAATTCTAGATGAAAGGATGTAAGGAAAGTCAGGCCTCTTTAGTAAAAAAAGAAAGTCATCTCCCACCCAGGAGAGGACTCCTTCTGACTAGGCCGTCGGGGAAACTGGCTGAACAAACTCCTGACAAGGGTGATGAAAATATAGAGGATCTACAACGCATGGTTAAGAAGTTATCAAATGACATCATAGACATGAAAATAAGAGTAGGAGAGGGAAACCAAGGCCAAAATCCCTATAAACCTTTCTTTAAGAGAAACCAACCTTTCAAAGCAATTGAACCTCCCCC
>SNQJ01S0228922.1:4379-14400 GCA_010110895.2 Picea sitchensis
CGGCATAAAGGAGTTTCGTAAGCTCCCACAAGTCTTATTTTCCAAGGACCATGTGACTACACTACCCATAAATTCTCGAAACAATGTTCTTGAAAATTGACCTCCTCTTCAAAAATTGCATTATGCCTTATTGAACAAAACCCTAGTGTTGGAGATACTCCAAGATACGGTTTTTCATTCGACAAAATGATAGAAAATGGCCTCCCCTAGTTGAAACCCAGTGCTAAAGATCTAATGCAACTGACGATTCTCCCATCCAAGTCTCGGTTTGAGTTTTATTGCGAATTGCAACTCGCCTCTTCAAGCCATTCAAGGACATGTGGCCAATTTGGTATGGGGGCATAAAATCCAAACTGAGAGGAATAAAAAAGTTTTGTAAGCTCCCACAAGTATATTTGGCCAAGGAAAACACAACTACACTACCCACAAATTCCTGACATAATGTTCTTGAAAATCGACCTACTCTTCAAAAATTGCATCATGCCTCATCGACCAAAACCCTAGTGCCGAAGATACTCCAAGATACAGTTTTTCGGTGGAAAAAATGACAGTGGAGGGCCCCCCCAAGTTGAAACATGGTGCTTTGGATCCAATTCAACTAATGGTTCTCCCATTTGAGTCTTGATTTGAGTTTTATCGCAAGTTGCAACTCGCCTCATCAAGCCATTCAACAACATGTGGCCAATTTGTCCTGGGGGCATAAAATCCGAACCGAGTGGCATGACAGAGTTTTGTAAGCTCCCACAATTCTATTTGGATAAGGACCACATGACTATATTACCCACAAATTCTTGACATAATGTTCTTAAAAATCGACCTCCTCTTCAAAAATTGCACTATGCCTCATTGACCAAAACCCTAGTGCTGAAGATACTACAAGATACGATTTTTCCGGTGGACAAAATGATAGCAAAGGGTCCCCCTTAGTTGAAACCCAATGCTATGGATCCAATGAAACTAAAGATATTTCCATCCAAGTCTCAGTTTGAGTTTTATCACGATTTGCAACTCACCTCTTCAAGTCATTCAAGGACATGTGGCCAATTTGGTCTAGGGGCATAAAATCCAAATCGACTGGCATAACAGAGTTTTGTAAGCTCCCACAAGTCCATTTGGCCAAGGATCACACACCTACACTACCCAAAAATTCCCAACACAGTGTTCTTGAAAATCAACCTCCTCTTCAAAAATTGCACTATGCCTCATTGGCTAAAACATTGGAATTCTCATGCAAGTATTTTTATATAAGAAATATGGGATAACAATTTGTATAATTACATTCTTAATGAATCCTTTGATTGTAATTTTTATGTATGAATCCTTTGATGGCATGGCAGTTGAATGCAAGGAAATGCATCGCAAGTGAAGGAAAGGCATGGAAAGTTAAGACATGGCATGGAAATACATGGTATGGAAAGAGAAGACATGGCAAGTGAAGGTAAGGCATGGCAAGTGAAGGCAAGGCATGGCCTAGAAAGGAATGGCATGGTATGGAAAATAATGGCATGGAAAAATCAAGGCATGGAAAGTGAATGCAAGGAAAGGAATGGAATGGCATGGCATGGAATGACATGGCAAGGCATAGGATGGCAAGGCATGATATGGAAAGGCATGGTATGGGAAGACAAGACATGGAAAGTGAAGGCAAGGCAATGAATGGAAAGGCATGGCATGGAAAGGAATTACATGGTATGGAAAGGCATGGCATGGAAAAGGTAAGGTATGGAAAGTGAATGTAAGGAAGGGCATGGAATGACATGGCATGGCATGACATGGCAAGGCATGGGATGACAACACATGGTATGGAAAGACATGGTATGGATAGACAAGATATGGAAAGTGAAGGCAAGGCAAGGCATGGAAAGGCATGGCAAGTCAAGGAATACCATACCATAACATACCATATCAATGCCAATTCATACCAAACCAATTCATGGCATACAATATCAAGGCAAGGAATACCATACCATACCATACCATACCGTACCAATGCCAATTCATACCAAACCAATTCAAGGCATACCATATCAAGGCAAGGAATACCATACCATACCATACCATACCATACCATACCAATGTCAATGCATAATGTTATCACACAATTTGTACTTTGATAGAAGGAAAGGTTATAGGAGAGAAAATTGGCGTAACTGGAGACTGATCCTATCATTGCCACCTCAATAGTATGTCTCTTTCATTTAGGGTGGTAGGCCCAGGGGAGACATCCCTGGTGACCTGGAGGTTTGAGAAGGCAAAGTCAAAATGGCTAGATAAGGATCCCCCCTCACAAGTCACCATCGATCATAAAGTATTGGTTTTATAACGAATGAAATGATAATGTATAAAAGTATACCTGCCTGGAACAAAGCAACAAGAAACTATATATATTTTCAAGTACACTTGCTGGTTAGCACTTCATAAAACCACAGACTTTCTCGATAAAATAAATTTTCTGAATATGATGAAGTAATTTTTTTTTTTATAACAACAATCTTTATAGAGAAATACTTCACATTGAATTCCTTTAAATAGCTTCAAAATAACTAATAATCATTAACCATTGAAATCATAACACTAGCATTTGATAGAAGCAAACAAGACAAGGTATAAATCATCCTTTTTAATTTATTTTATGAGCTTTTAATGTTGCATTTAATGGTTGTATCTTACTTTAGTAACAACATCAATATAGTCGGTAGATTAGACTATTCTAGGGTTAGAAACTGTTAGTAGGTTGCTTGAAGTAAAAGATTAGAAAGTTGGTTTCATCAATCAAACAATCTTAAGGTCAAAATCAATGCCTTTTAGGGTTAATGGAGTCACTTGCAGTAGAAAAACATGAAGGAAAAAAATGACAATATAAGAGCTAAGGACAAAGAAGGATGATGATTGAGGTTTTGGTAACCCAAGGCCTCAATCAACAAGCTTTAGAAGGAAACTGACTACTAGGAAGTAGGTAACCCTATGCCCTAGGGGTTTTCCTTCTTATTTAGCTCAAGCCTGAAATAATTAATGGCTTGATGAAGAAAATGACACTAGAGTGGTACAATGGTAGGGCTCTAGTACAATGCTTCAAAGGTAGGGTTTCTAGCACAATCTAGTAGGTGAAAATTTGTTAAGACAAGCACAATAACATGTTCATGTTCTTGTTCTCCTAGGGTTTTAAACTAGTAACTTCATAATCTTGGAATAAATGAAAAGTAAATGTACCATAACCATTAAAAGAAAATAAGTATTGCATAAATTCACTTACATCCACCAAGAATAATCTAGCAATAAGCCTAGTTGAATATTTTCCACCAAGACAAATGCCAAGAAACACCAAATTAAGCCTCCTCCAATAAGTGCGCCTAAAATTTCAGACAATAAACCCTAAGGAGGGCACACATTTTAGACCTCAATTGTGTGAGTGAAAGATGATGAATAATAAGAGTGATTTTCTCCTTATTTATACAATTACAAAGACTAGAATTATGTCAAAAAGGTCAACATGGCCTGTTACATGTAATATCCGGTTTTTACATTAAATGTCATAATTAAACCCTAAAATAAGCTGTAAATGTGATTCCATGCCCTTTTGAGGGTGACGTTAGGCCCTTTTTGGGCAACATTGGCCTCCTAGATAAAAATGTTAGGCCTCCTTGGGCCTCAGGAACATTCCACACATGCCACTTGGCACACAATTTCCTCCAAAACATCCAAAACCTCGGGTGATGTCATGGGTGACCTAGGTGATGTGATGGGATTTCCAAGGCCTAGATCATGGTGGAAAGGGCACAAATCCCCTGGGTCTAGGCCTGCCAGGCTGCCCCTGGTGAAACGTCATCCTCTCTCTCTGGTGAAATCCCTTGCTTTGTCTCTACCCCTGGCCGGGGTATCAACATCCATCATGTGGGATTTTATTCCTATGGAGGTACGAACTAATCATCTCCCTATATGTGCCTGTCCATCAGGTGTGGCCCTGTAACATCAACAAATATGCCCTCCATGGGCTCATAATTCATAGGGATGATATCAACGTCAATCACATATAGTCATCAAGTTATTTAAACATGTGCATGAAACCCCTTTTACCCGAACAAGTGCTCAAAGACATTATGCTATTCTACAAGACAAGTTTGAAGGGGATGCCAGAACGTCCTATTGGGATAATTCTCATTGGATGTAGGATGTTCCTAGGTGAATTCAAATCCAGGACATGTGAGTGGATAAGGTGGTAAGGGATGTCTGAGCAATGGATATAGTGATAGCAGGGAAATGTATGGCTTACCTATGGGTGCCTCTGAAGAGGGTGAGTTGCACCTTGTCATGGATGCAAATGTTTCCAAGCCAATTCATGCCTCTTCTCTTTTATTATTATTGATTTTTCTTTCAAGAGGCTAGTTAGGGGACACTTCCCTAGTGTGGTGACTAGTGGTGGAAATGTTACCCATAAGCATTTTAGGGAAATGAGAAGGCTCGCTCGTGATGAGACCCCCTTTCTCTTGGCTATGCCACCAAGAGACACTAACCTGGCATGGTGACCAGTTGTCAATAGTTTCATACCACTACATGACCATGGACCTAATAGAATGGCTCGTGATGAGACCCCCTATCCTCCAACTAGGTCTTGATTTATTATTTTTTATGGGTCCCTTTGTTTCTTGCTGAGAAGATTTTTATTGCTTTCTTGGGGATCCTTGTGAGAATCATCTTAAGGTTTCATTCTTTTGGATTTTGTATTTTTCCAGCTACTTTTATTCTATGGGCCTTTATCCCCTTCTTCCCACAAGGAAAGGTACAACCCTTAGATATTTGGCCAACCCAATGCTCGAACCAGTGTAATGGGATGGATGAGCAGGAAAAAGATGAAAAGTGGTAAGTTTGGTGGGAGTGGATGATGACCTCTCATGAATCCCCCAGTGGAAAATCAAACCCTATGGGAACCAACTAACTAGGGAATCCTATCATTCCCCCTAAGTGTGGTCAAGTGGAAAGGCATAAGGTCCAAGCACACGTTAGAAGAAAAAATAATTAAATGCACATATTCAAAAGTTTTGAGGATTAGAGTGACACATACCATGATACCCGGACTCATTACCTCATGGAGAAATAACCATATGTGTTGCAAGACTAGGCCGATGTGATGGATTTTGTTGCTGCTGACAAAGTGGAGGTGATGAAGAAAAAAAACAATGGCCCTTCAGGGCCATGCTCAAGTCTATCTGGCTCTCGGTACTCCATGTCTAGGACCTGTTGGCCTCTAGAGATAATGTCCTTAGTTATCCCTAGGCTAGGGGATAGAATCTGGCTCCAAATTGGGGACATGTTCTCACTATAGAGCATGAGAACCTCAACATATCTGGCATAACCTGTGACCTTCTTGATCTCAACATAAAACTATTACCAATCATTTGGGGTGGTGATATCACCCCCGAATCATATATATAGTACATAAAATTAAAACAAGCATATATACAAATGGAAATATAAACTACTCTAGCATGAAATGCAAATGGTATATACAATGAATGAAAATGCCTACCTACTTACCTGCACTTACTTGTGAAGTCAAGTCTCTGCCCCATTATGGGGTTTGAGGAGGTTGTCGCTAACTGGTAATGGGTGCCTTCTTCCTTCTAGTGTAGACAAATAATAGTCATCATTGACTGACTTCCTTCCAATTATGAAGGGTCCAAACCAAAATTGTGCATTTCCTTTGACATTGATAGGCTCTCCCTTCTTCATGTCCCACATCCGTACTATGTTTCCCTCTCTGTAATCTCTAGTTCTGAACTTGGTTGTTTCTTGAACAACCCTAGTGTACTGTGTAGAGGGAGGAGGGTGGGATTCTTCTATGAAAACTTCTTGTTGGGATGGATGGATCAATATGTTATCTTCTCCTTTCTTTAATAAATTGACAGTCCCAACTTCCTTGTCTTTATACTTGTTCAGGAGTTGTTGATAATCTTCCTTCTTATGCCATTGTATCTGATCAAAGTCTTCCTCAATAGAAAAAGGTATATCATCAGGAGAAAATTCAGAAGGACTTTCTATGATTGGTTCATGTGCTTCATTAGTCTTGATATCGTCAGTAATTTCTCTCACACGGATTTTGGTCATTGGCACATTTGGGAGATGGCCTATCATTCCATCGTTCATAGGCACATTGATATAAGTGAGTTCCATCTCTAAAGTGCTTCCCAGTATTGTAGAAATTTTTTTGGACAACAACATTCCCCACACATATGGGACATCTACTACTACAATGTCCATATGTATCACTCTTTTGGGGTATCTTCCAAGGAATAATTCCACATTCTCAATCACCCCATGTGTGGGTATGGCTATAGACTCAAAATCACACACATTCCTTTAGGGTCGTGTGACACTTAGGCCCAATTGTTGCATGACCTTTAGAAACATCATGTTTTCACCTGCCCCTGAATCCAACATACAGTTGTTAAGGAATTTGTTATTTAGAAACACGTTCATGAACAAAGGTGGGTGTTCATCATATGGACCCTAAATTTATAAGCTTGTAGCATAATAGGAAGGTCCATTGGTCCATCTGATCCTTTGAAGAAATTATCAAATAGTTCTCTGGTGGATGGTTCTTTGATGACTTCTCTTAAAGGGAGGGTTACATGCATCTTGGCTAATGCCCCTTCAAAGTCAAAGTTTAAGTCCACTCTTTCAGCCTTGGGAAGGTTTTTGGGAAGGAGAATGTTCATAGCTGGAGGTCTTGTTTGGGATACTACAGGACTATCAGAGATAGGTTGGTTCAATTTCTTTTGTCTAGTATATACTTGGAATTCTTTCTTTTTCAACTTTTCTCTTGATTCTTGGTCCAGGTTATTTATCACCTCCATCCTATCCTTTTTTGATGCTTCCTTTATTCCCTCTTGATGTTCCTCAGAGGAAATATTAAGGCATATTTGGGGGTCCTCTATGGTATGGTCCATTATGTTTACTTGGTCATGGCTTCCATTGTAGTAAGGAAATTCATGTTCCTAGTGTGATTCACTGCATTGCAGGCACCAAGGGTTTCCATCCACCACATTTGCTGGGGATAAAGTATTTGGAACTTATTGATAATTATTTGGTCTGAAAACTTGGTTCCCTTTCTGGAATTGACCCTTGTACGAAACCCTAGGGGCTTATTGCTGAGTCCTCTCTAGGTTGACAATATTATTCATCATTAGCTCTTGAGTTTTTACTATGCCATCTATAGTCAGTTGTAACTTCGCCAAGATAGCACTAATGTATGATGTAGGTTCAAAATTGTGGAATATCTTAGGTTTAATGTCCATCCTAAGTCTTGGGGCTGAGAAGGGTTCAACTTTGGATGATAAAAGGTTGTCTTCGATTCTTGTGGCTACTTCTTGTGCTTCTTGGATCATTTGAGAGTTTTTATCTCTGAGGAGGTACCCTAGTTGATCGGTAAAGGATTTGGTATAAATGAACAAAAGGAAACTAGGAGATGGATGATGACTCACAAGGATTTTTTGCAACAGGGTTTCAAACTTGCTATGGAATTCTCTAACGATATCATTCTCCTATTTCATGAGGTTATTTGATCTTATCAGTAGCATATTGGGGTCATCTTTGATACTCCATCATTTGAGGAAAACTTCTTCCAACTTATCCATGGTTTTAATATTGCCATCAGAAAGACCATTGTACCAATATCTTGCGCCATCATGGAGGGTAACAAGAACAATTTCATATCAAAATATTCATCATCATCACTAATGGGATGAAGCAAGAAGAATTCCCATAAATTTCTCATGTGATCCTCGGCACTGATCAGATCATTATCGATGAATTTAGGCAACCATTTTTCATACTTGGGGGGAATTTGCCTAGGGTAGCCTGGTATAACCGTCATGTCTAACAGTTTGAAAATATTGGATGACCATTGTATTTGGTTATTAGCTTGGTTTTGAATATAGGTCTAAGTTCTCTTGCTATGCATTTTGTTCAAGGGAATATTTCCTTCAAAAAGTGATTTTACCCAGGTGTGGTCAAGTGGAAAGGCATAAGGTCCAAGCACACATTAGAAGCAAAAATAATTAAATGCACATATTCAAACTTTTTGAGGATCAGAGTGACACATACCATGATACCCAGAATCATTACCTCATGGAGCAATACCCATCTCTGCTGCAAGACTAGGTTGATGTGATCGATTTTGTTGCTGTTGACAAAGTGGAGGCACTGAAGAATAAAAAGAATGGGCCCTTCAAGGCCATGCTCAAGTCGATCTGTCTCTCAGTTCTCCATGTCTAGGACCTGTGGGCCTCAAGACATAATCTCCTTAGCTATCCCTAGGCTAGGGGATAACACATACCATAACATACCATACCATGTCAATGCATACCATACCATACCATACCATACCAATTCCAATGCCAATGCATAGCGTACAATACCATACCATTACCAATGCATACCATACTAAGGAAAGGCATGACATACCATACCATACCATTGTGAATGCATACCATACAATGCCATACCATACCATACCATTGTCAATGCATACCATACAATGGTAAGGAAATGCATACCATTGCCATTGCCAATGCATACCATTGTCAATGCATACCATACCATACCATACCATGCCACACCATACCATTTCCAATGCATACCATACCATACCATACCATACCATTTCCAATGCAAACCATACTACCACTAAGAAAACTACCAATGGTATGCATAGGCATTGGTATTGCCTTTGCATACCATTTCATGGTATTGCAATGGTATGAAAAGGAAATACCAATTCCTATGCATACCATTGGTATGCATAGGCAATGGTATTGTCGTTCCATACCATTGGATACCAATGGTATGCAATGGTATTCATAACATTGCGATACCATAGTATGCAATTGTATGCATACCAATGTTATGCATACCATTGCAATACCATGATATGCATACAATTGCAATACCATCGTATGCATAGCATTGTGATAAAACGCTATGCATACCATTGCAATACCATGGTATGCATACAATTCATATGCATACCATTGCAATACCATGGTATGCATACAATTCATATGCATACCATTGCAATACCATGGTATGCATACCATTGCGATACCATGGTATGCATACCATTGCAATACCATGGTATGCATACCATTACAATACCATGGTATGCATACTATTGCAGTACCATTGGTATGCATACATGAGAATCCCTAAGAAAACTACCACTAAAACCCTAAGACAACTAAAACCCTTAAAATAACATATAAATGGTATGTGTACAATGGTATGATACCATTGTGATACCATGGTATGCAATGGTATGCATACTTGAGAATCCATAAGACAACTACCACTAAAACCCTAAGACAACTAAAACCCTAAAAATAACCTATAAATGATATGCATACCAATGGTATGCAATGGTATGCATACCATTGCGATAGCATGGTATGCATACCAATGGTATGCATACCAATGGTATGCATACCATTGCGATAGCATGGTATGCATACCATTGCAATACCATGGTATGCAATTGTATGCATACCTGAGAATCACTAAGACAACTACCACTAAAACCCTAAAAACAACCTACAAATGGTATGCAATGGTATGCATACTTGAGAATCCCTAAGACAACTACCACTAAAACCATAGAATACAACTAAAACCCTAAAAATAACCTATAAATGGTATGCATACTCGAGAATCCATAGGAAAACTACCACTAAAACACTAAGACAATTAAAACACTAAAAATAACCTATAAATGGTATGCATACAATGTTATGCATACCAATGGTATGCAAGGGTATGCATACCATTGGTATGCCATACTTGATAATCCCTAAGACAACTACCACTAAAACCCTAAAACAATTAATACTCTAAAAATAACCTATAAATGGTATGCATACCATTTTGATACCATGGTATGCATACCATTGTAATACCATGGTATGCATACCATTTCAATACCACAGTATTCATACCAATGGTATGGCATACTTGAGAATACCATTGCGATACC
>SNQJ01S0228923.1:0-14400 GCA_010110895.2 Picea sitchensis
CCTTCCTATCTTTGTGTATTTCCATGCCCAATATTTATTTTGATGCTCCCAGATCCTTCATTTCAAACATCCTAACCAACTGAGCCAACCTGTTGATCTCAAACATGATTGTTCTTGCTACAAGCATAAAAGTTAACACCAAGATAAGAAATATACCATAAACACAATGGTTATACTCACTTCTTGTAAAATTTGGCTCACCATGAAGGAATCAAACATCTTGTACCATTTGTCTAGCATGCTTCATGCCATACAATGATTCATGAGTTTGCAATCAAATCTTCTGTTGTGATTCTGAACTAACATTTTTGGTTGTTCCATATACATCCCCTTTTCCAAAAAGCTCCGTGTAAAATAGTTTTAACATCTAGTTGTACTAACTCAATATCAAGTAACAAAACTAGTGCTAACAAAACATGAATAGAAACAATATTTTAACAACTAGTGAAAAACTTTGATGGAAATCAATACTTTCCAAATACCCTTTTGCTACCAGTCATGCTTTGAACCTTTTATCCTTTTACTATGTTTGATTTTATAAAAGGAAATTCATCAAACACTGCATCTTTGCCCATGATGATTCTATGGGAAGTAAGATCCCACATTTTTCATCCCTTAACATCATCACCATATCAAAGATCTACCTGTTTGATCTGGGTCTTACATAGAATGATGATAAAAACATAAGCATCATAACCAAATAATTTCACATTGGAGTAATCACCAGATGACATGTTCATACCTCTTCGAGAATCTTCCAGTCTTTTGCAATCTATGGTGATCGAGTTACCGGATAACAAAACCACTTTTTCCCACAACTATTATTGCAACTTGGAATTACCGAACATGCATATCCGATCCCAACTTCCTTGAAATACCTTCCAAATTCCAAGGATATGAAACTACCTTCATCATATATTCTCAAACACTTGATTGACCCGCCAACACATTAGTCTTTATACAGACCCACCTTTCTAACTTGGACACACTACTCCACCTCAAACTTTACATTCAAACACCTTTGACCAAATCTGGCCAAGCCAACCAAGTAAGATTTCACCGCTTAACTCCAGGCCCACATTTACAATGGAGTTCACCAAGCCTTTTATAGGCTTCATTACATGAAATCCATGGACACAATACCATGGGCTAACCAAAAACCCACGTGATTGACCTAAAAAATAGATTTAACTCATTAACTCTTTCACCGAGTTAGGGATAACCAAACATACATGCACCCCACCCCATATTCAATCTACCTAAATATATGTATATACTTTTCATAAGTGACCCAATAAAATAGGGGTACACATGCCTATCTGGGTCTTATAGACGTACGCCCATTTACATGCAGGCAATTATTTTTACAACTCTAAAGTAAATGCATTTTTTTTTCTTCTTCACAGTGGCTCAACCATCATCGCTCTGCAACCTCTTTACTACAGAAAGATAAAAATTCATCAACCATGCTTGTAGCTGAATTTTCTTCCTTTGTGGAGTCCTCTTTGGATGCTTGTTGTCTTTTCCAACAATCCTTCTTGAGATGCCTAGATTTGCCACATAACCAACATTTTCCCTTACCCTTACTGTATTTTGACCTAGACCTAGTTGTACCTTTTTGATATTTCCCTCCTTTTGTAGATCGACCTTTGAAAACCATTCCTTCTGTTGTTGAGGTTTCTTTACTATATCTTCTCCTCATCTCCTCAGACAACAAAGATCCCACAACAATGTCATAATCAATGGCATATGTTGAATTGAACCACATAGATGTGACCATATGATCCCAAGACTCAGGCAATGACCACAATAGTGTAACTTCCTTGTCCTCATCTTCATACTTTACTTCCATACTAGATAATTGACAAATCGGAGTATTGAAAAAATTTAAGTGATCAACAATTTTTGTACCTTATTTCATCCTTAAGATATACAACTTCCTCTTCAAGAAGATTTTGTTTGTCAAGGAATTTTTCATATATAGACTCTCCATTCTATTCCACAAACCTGTTGTTGTCTCCTCTCCAATGATGTTAAACAAAACCTAATCTTCCAAACAAAAATGAATGGTACTATGAGCTCTTGCATCCAAATATTCTCTGTACTCGTCTATCATGTTTGTTAGTTTCTTTGACTTTCCCGCCAAATCCTTTTGCAATCATTGTTGCACAAGAATATCCCATTGTTGCACAAGAATATCCCACATCTTGAGCTTCCATAGCTCAAAGTTATTCTGGTCGCTGGATTTATCCACCTCAAACTTAGAACTCTGCACTTTTTCCTTTAACACAAACCAAAATGCCTAAACAAAGCTTATAAAACTAAGACTTTATATGGAGGAATTATGTTACTCAAGGGTGAACCCAAAAAACAATAATTAAAAGGTTTAATCCAAGTACCTTTTAATAATATATAAAAGTGTACACCTCACATATATTTTATAAAGCATCCACCCATGAAATAAAACGATCTTTTATAAAAATATCTCCACCTAAGCATCCTCCACCCATTTAATAATCCTCCACTCATTTAATAAAGGTGATTCTCCATGTCTTATGCATAATAAAACAAAAAAGTTATATTTTATACCATGACTTCGCAAACCTTTAATTTTTGGATGAAACAACTAGTGTCGCACCCTAGATAAGGATAGCCTGCGGCACTCTCCAAAAGTGTTGCACAGTATACCATGTACCACATGTGACACTTAGCCTGTGACACTTTCTCCAAATTTTCGCACTGTGTAATATGTGCTACCTGCGACACTCTGCATAAAAAATGAATTTCTCAATTGTGCCTATGGTTGTCTCATTGTGTAATAGGGACCACCTGCGACAATGTAATAAACTCATCCTAGGATGATTGACTGCACTCGACTCAACTTGGCTAACCCGCTCTGCTATCTAGTGACCGATTTATATTCTCCTTCTCTCTCAGATCCTTCAACTATGTGCTCTTATACCACTTGTTAGGAAACGAAATCATAAATTTAACAAGATTCTAATTGCAAAGAAAATAAAACCAATATCAAAATAGACACAACAACAATCACACAATTGACATAGTGATTTACATGGAAACCCAATGAGGGAAAAAACCATGGGGCAATGATAATCAATATTTTATTATTCAAGGGAGAATTATAATAACCAATCCAAGGAATACAACCATCCTCTCATATCTTCCCACACATTGTGCTCCATAATATTGTGTCTCTACACCTCTATGGGTATGCTAGTTATACAAGATCCGATAGACAGTTAAACGAACTGATTACAATATGATCCACCAATTACACAAACTATTCATTGTAGTGTGTATGCATGCACATTCTATTTTTATCCAATGTGCATGCAATCGTATGGGAAATTAGTTGGCACATTTTCACTATAATAAACTTGTGGCATTGGCTAAATGTTCTACCTCTTGGTATTTTTGGTTGAAATCTAATGATGTGAATCTGTGTAAAATCACTATTTTCTATTGTTTAAATTTCATTTATAAATGCATAAATGGACTCAGTGTGCCAAAAAAACCCTGGGGCACTTTGATTATACAAACTTAGCCACTCAAATTTGTAGATCCAACCATTTCTCACCGGATTTTGGACAAAATCAAATGGATAAAATCATCGGAAAAGAACCAAAAGATAGAACATTTAGACTACGCGTAAACTTTCTATGCTGACCACTGATTCAATATGTATAATAAATGTTTAAAACAATTTTCATCTTGGCCTGAGAATGGCTCTTGAGGTTCATACAATTTTTAACAAGTTATTATTTTAGTGCTTCGTGCATACAGAAGAAAGATATGTGATGTGCCAATATGTTAGCCGATACGAAATAGGGAATCCCCACCTTACTCACTCTAACCCTTATGGAACCAAGTTATATGTCCTATTCACTACATCATAATTCATAATTCGAAAACAACGAGTATAAAAGATAGAGGCAACAGGCATGATAGTAAGTGAGAGTGAACTAATTATACTTAGAGCTATCTTTTTTTTTTCAATAATAATAATAATAATTTATTTTTAAAGTCAAGCTAGACACTAGATTGGAGTATGAGATCGCCTTGTTTGTGGAACAAGTCATCTCCTCACTATAGCCATTTTATTGCTAACATATTCTTTTAGTATAAGCTCATCCTTTAGATGAGTCCTTCGAAGTATTTTTCACGAACCCTAGGAAAGAGTGGTTCGGTCCCATATGAATCTTTCAATGTGCATTTTATGATTCCAGAGAAAGTAAACTTGGTGGTTATTCGTGTTTAGGGAGGTTTTAAAAACAATTAAAGGAAACTCCAATTTGACTTTTTAGTAAATTAAGTCCCCCAAGTCCGAAAAATTATAAAATAATACCTAGGAGAAATCTTCTAGCCATTATTGACTAGAGTATTCATTTTATTAGTTAGTCTGACAAGACCAAAAACTAGTTAAACTATTCCTAGATGGATTCTATTTCAAATCCTTTAACGAGCATGAAAGGAGACAAGCTTTCTTAGAAAATATTTTCATATTTAAAGATTCTGAAAAGAGCTTAAAGGAAACTCCAAAGAGTTCCTTTTTCGTATAGCTTTTATGAGTTTGAAAAAGTGATAAAATTATATTCGATAACCTATTCTCATGTATTTACAAGCAAGAGAAAGAACAACGAATAATATTGGTAACCTATTCTCATGTATTTATGAGCACGAGAAAGAACGAAGACTAAGCTCAAAATTAGTTTCATTTTTACACAAGCTTGAAACAAGGTAAAACAAGGCTTGTATGGGTTTCATTTTTTTCGCGAGATTGAAACTAAAAACTAACTGTTCTTGGAAATCCCCAACATAAAATCCAAAGGTTTCGAGTGATACCCATGGGTGGTTGGAACCTTTTCCATAGCTTGAAAATCTAGTGGCTTAACTCTAGCATGAGGCCCAGATGCTAGAGACATGCCCCCCAATCTTGGTTTCGTTTGCAAATATTATGTGGTGATCAATTTATATACCTGATTAGACTGCTGGATACTAATAGGTAAATGTTCATGAGAGGAAGAAAGAGGATCAACTGACATAGGTGGATGAAATGAAGGTTCAAGTATGATATCTAGTGAAAGACTCAGCTCTATGGGAAAGGGTTTATTTCATTCTTTAAATGAGCTTGATACGGATAATAAACTATGCTTGAAGGGTTTAGTTTCATTGTTGAACGAGCTTGAAAAAAAAACTAAACTATTCTCATATATTCGGGTTAAATCCCTAGACTTTTGTTTCATTTTTGAACTAACTTGCGATAGAGAAAGAAAAACTATGCTCATAGCTAGATGTTTCATTTTTTAACGAGCTTGAAACATAAACAAAAACTATGCTCATCATTGGTTGTTTCAATTTTTAGCGATCTTGAGAAAAAAATTGGAACTATGCTCATGGCTCCCCTTGATCATGGATTCCAAGAGGACAATTCTCTTGAAGGAATACATGTCAAGGGACATACCTCGATCATGAATTCCAGGATATCTTCACTGGAAAGTAGAACAATGCTTTGGAAGGAATACATGTCGAGGACCACAATAGGGTTAGGGATATCATGCTATATAAGCCCTATCGAAGAGATCACCATGTCAACTACCGGATCCAGGTTAGAATAAGTTGAGCATACTGTGAGAGGCTCATTCCCATCGACAATTGAAAACATGGGACATGTCGCCACATAATTAACCTGTAGTAGGGTGGATACCGCTATAATGGGAAAGTTCAAGGAAGTCATATGGTTGGCTATCATATGAGTTACAATGAATGAAAGATGGCCAATGGTCACAATGTTTCCATTATGAGGGAAATACATCACTCGAAAGAGTGTGGACAAAATAGATTTCATATCATAAACATAGTCTCGCCTGAGGAGTAAATTAAAATCCAAAGGTCCTTGGACTATCATCACATCAATATGGATAGTTTTCCCTCATAAGGTAACAAGTAACTGAGGAAGGATTCTTAAATATTCACTATATATTCTATCAAAAGCTAATACATTCTGGTTAATGGACACAAGTTGAGGGGAACCTAGAGCTTGCCATGCTGTTGAGGAAAAAATACTAACATAAGAACCTTCATCTACTATAGTGTGACATATGTTTATATTACAAACCTGCACAATGATTTCAAAAGGAAGGTAGGAAGGAATGTGAGGCCTTGTTAGTCTACTCCAATAAAAGGAAATGACCTCAGTACTTGGAGGGGGTTCCGTGGGAATGGGTGAAGTGCCCCCTAGTCGAGAATAATATGAAGAGATGTGAAAAATATGAGTGGTAGCTTAAAGGAAACTCCAAAGTGTTTATTTTTAGGTCTATGTAGACACAGACTAATCTCCCTCGACTCAGAAACAAATACTAGAACAAAATAGGACAAAACATATAACTTTGCCTAGGTTTATGTAATAAAAAATATTAGCTAGCAAGAGCTCACACCTTCTAATCGACGATTTTCTTTCTAGTTGTCGTCTCCATCTCCGTTCTGAGACTTGTGAGTGATAACCTATAATAAGACACAAGACAAAAAGAGTGAAAGCAACAAAATTTCTATGAAACTTATACAAATGATCAAGGAGAAATGCAACAAAGATAATTAACATAAACAACGTTTGTGGGAAATAAAATATGTTATTGTATTAATGATGATGGAAGAGATTAAAACCAAATCCTTGATGTTGTGAAGTCCCTCCCAATGATTCCTTGATCCAACACATACCCTTTGATTCTAAAATTTCTGACACCATAGGTTTGATACCAGCCCATCCAGGTCAAAAGTCACCTTAACAAAGATTGATTGATTCCTTGATTAATAAAAAACTCAAAAACTAGCATTCTTCATGAGAGACGCTTCCTTTTATAGATATTAAAAGGAAGGGATGAGAAGTTTAGGATGAGAGGTTAGGATTTGACCAAATCAAGAATATGAGTGAGATCCAAACCAATCGAAGGACACCTCACCCTCGAAGCTTCTATTGTAGAATCTTCTCGAATTTCTTCTTTTTTCCTTCGTACAAAAAGTGTTGCACCCTATGAACTAGAAACATTCGACACTATCATAGGTTACCATGGTGCAACATGTGAAACTTAAGGGTGTCACATGTTGCAGTGGTGCAACATGAAACACTTTCATAAATTAGGGATTTTAAAGGAAAATTCCATAGTTTCATCGCTCTAAGAAAGGTTTTTCTTCCATCTTCTTCAAGGATTAAGGAAATAATCCTTCAAATTATAAATAATAGGTGCACGTAATCAATGGTCATAGGTGTGATGAAAATAATGTGTAACATAATTCCCCCCAAAGTATGAAGTTAGAAAATGATTGATAGATGAAATACTTTGTTGTGCGGGTGTTGAATCAAGGAACACATCAGTTGGGAACCTGTCAACAACAAACAAGGAGTTACAATACAATAATATATATCATCACTAAGGTAGGAATTACCATACTCAGAATACAAGTGACTCAAATAATAAGTGCTTACATAAAAATATCCATGTCAACTATGATAGGTCATGGCCACCAAAGATACACCGTGGATCCATGCGATTGTGTCTCAAATTTGAACATAGACACCAAAGATACATTGTGGATCTATGTCATAAAGACTAAAATTTGAACATATCCATGATACACACACTATGGATCTATACAACAATACATACTCAAAATACTCTATCACATCCTGGAACTATCATATATAATCCAGGGTCTTCATCCCCACTATTCCATAGTACAAATCTAAACATGTGAATAAAGGTGTCGAAGCCGAACATGGTAGAAATTATCTGATTATCAACCAATGATGAAAATCGTTAAAAAATGAAAAAGGAACCATCAATGATGATTATATTCCTAAAGGTAGACAAGCACATTCAAATAAATGCAAATAGATGAGTTTAAGTTGATCACTCATAGAATCATTCGATCGAAGGTCAGTGATTAAAACATGTCATTGAAAGTGAGGAAACTTTCCATTGAGGCATGAATGTCCCAAGGTACTGTAAAGTTTCTAAATCAACTTCCTAGATAATGTGTTGAAGTCAATAGGAATTGATTCATTGTAGGAGGGACATGATGTATCCCTCATCAACGGTGCAAAATAGGTACAAATGTTTGAAGTATATTAGAGTATAGAGTGAGTAAAATCCGACTCAAGGATGGCCAATAATTTAAAAGGTTTAAATACTGCAGAAATGGCTAACGCAATAGAAGGCCTTTTTATTGGAATTCTCTTGAACATATTGATGAAAAGAAAACTCTCTTGGCAACACTGACTCAAAAGGAGGATCATAGATCAAAGTATAAATTTGGAGAAGATCGCGATTAATGATATAAAAGTGTATTTCCCAATTTGATACAAGGAGTGGAAGAGTTTCATGTTCAAGAGCGACTGGCTATCGGAAATTAATATAGATTTATATAAGTTCCCTTCCCAATTTCTCCCTGCCATTTCTGGCGAGTACCTCTTTATTGTTACACAATATTGAGGAGGATAACATATGCTTGTAGTATAATCTCATCCTTTGGATGATTCCTTCGGATTTTTTTAATGAACCCTAGGAAGGAGTGGTTCGGTCCCATATGGTTCTTTCAATGTACGTTTTACGAGTCCAGAGAAAGTAAACTTGGTGGTTTTTCATGTTTAAGGAGTTTGAAAAACACTTAAAGGAAACTCCAAGATTGATGTTTTCGTAAATTTGGTCCCCCAAGTATGAAAAAGTATAAAATAATACCTAGGAGAACTCTTGTAGCCATGATTGACTAGAGTATTCATTTTTAGTTCGATGAGACTGAAAAAGGGTTAAAATATCGCTCGACAAACGCTCTTTCAAATCCTTTAATGAGCGTTAATGGAGACAAGCTCACTCAACAATCGTTTCATATTTAGAGAGTCTAAAAAGAGCTAAAAGGAAAATCGAAATAGTTCATTTTTCGTATATCTTTTACGAGTCCGAAAAAGGGATAAAAGTATACTTGGTAACCTATTCTCATGTATTTACGAGCACAAGAAATAACAAAGACTAGGCTCGATAACATATTCCCATGTATTTACGAGCATGAGGAAGAACAAAGACTAAGCTTGAAATTGGTTTCATTTTTACACAAGCTTGAAACAAAGTAAGACTATGCTTGTATGGGTTTAATTTTTTTTGTGATCTTGAAACTAAAAACTAATTGTGCTCAGAACTCCAAAAATATAAAATAAAAATATTTCAAGTGACACCCATGGGTGGTTGGAAATTTTCCCCTATCTTGAAAATCTAGTGGCTTATATCTAGCATGAGGCCTAGAGTATGGAGACATGACCCCCAAGATTTGTTTGATCTGCAAATCTTATGTGGTGAAAGTACCCGATTAGACTCATGTCTACTAATAAGTAAATTTTCACCAGAGGAAGAAAGAATATCAACTGACATAGGTGGATGAAATGAAGTTTCAAGTGCAAGATCTAGTGAAAGACTCAATTCTATGGGAGAGGGTTTGTTTCATTTTTTAAATGAGCTTGACATGGATAATAAACTATGATTGAAGGGATCGGTTTCATTGTTGAACACACTTGAAATCAAAAGTAAACTATGCTCATAGCTTTGGGTTCAATCCCCATAATTTTGTTTCATTTTTTAATGATCTTTCCATAGAGAAAGAAAAACTATGCTCGTAGCTGGATGTTTCATTTTTTAACAATATTGACACATAAACAAAAACTATGCTCATAACTAGTTGTTTCATTTTTTAATGAGATTGACACACAAACGAGAACTATGCTCATGGCTCCCCTTGATCATGTCTTCCAATAGGACAATGCTATGGAAGGAATACATGTCAAGGGACATACCTTGATCATGAATTCTTAGATATCTTCGTTGGATGAAAGAACAATGATCCAGAAGAAATACATGTCAAGGACCACAATAGGGGTAGGGAGATTAGGCTCTAATGTCCCTATCGAAGAGATATTCATGTCAACTACCGGATCCAAGTAATAATAAGTTTATCACACTGCGAGAGGCTCATTCCCATCGATAGTTGAAAACATGGGACATGTCACCACATAATTAACCAATGGCAGGGTGGATATCATTATAATCGGAACATTCAGGGAAGTCGAATGGTTGGTCATCATATGAAGGACAATGAATGAAATATGGTCAATGGTCATAATGTTTCCATTATGAGGGAAATATATCACTCGAAAGAGTGTGGAGACAATAGATTTCATAGCATAAACATAGTCTCACTTGAAGAGTAAGTTAAAATCCAAGGGTCCTCGGACTATCATCACATCAATATGAACAATTTTCCCTCCTAAGGTAATAGGTAACTGAGGAAGGATCCCTAAATATTCACTATCTCTTCTATCAAAAGATAACAAATTCTGGTCAATAGGCACACTTTGAGGGTAACCTAAAACTTTCGAAGTTGTTGAGCATACAATAATAATAGAAGCACCTTTGTCTACTATAGTGTGACATATTTTTATATTGCAATCCTGCACAATGATTTTGAAAGGCAGGTAGGAAAGAAGGAGAGGTCCTTTCAGTCTACTCCAATCAAAGGAAATGACCTCAGTACTTGGAGGGGGTTGTGTGTGAATGGGTGAAATGTCCCGTAGTCCTGAATAATCTAAAGAGTTGTGAAAAGTTTGAGTGGTATAAACTTCAGTCTTTAAGGGAAGAGTGGGATCAACTGATGATGGAACCAAACCAACCACTTTGACTTCACTCTTCAAGGGAAGAGTGTGATTGACCGAGGATGAAACTTGGTCAACCACTTGAACAACCGAATCAACTGATGATGTAATCAAATCGACCTGTTCATCAACCAATGACAGGTTGGGAGAAACGTTTTGATAACCATTGGAAGTTATTGTTGGAAAATAGTAATATCTTCCAACAATTTTGAGGATTCATCCATACAGGGGAAAATGTTAGTTTAATGACTCCCTTTGAATAACATACAAGGAAATTTGATTGTACTTTTCTTTTCTCCAACCTTACTTTCACTAGTTGATGGTTTGTCACAAACATGACTTGAGGCAGCTGGCGACACAGGCTGTTGAGAACCCGTACACCACACTTCTAAGACATTGGGAATACCATGGAAATGCCTAAGAATATGGTCACCCTTACAAATCATGCAAGGGAATTTGGGCTTACGAGTTGTCTTGGTAGTCTTGACGACATCATAAACACTCCCATCATGATGAACAATAGCTATTTTTTTGTTTCCAACATGACCTACAATGGTTGGAAGGTTTCCCCCTTGCTTAATTTTCTTCTTCTTCTTACCCACTTGGTTAGTGACTTTAGATCTTTCATTAGGAAAATAAGAAGAAAGGGAAGAAGACCTGATGGGAGAAGAAGGTGAAGGGTCAACATAAGGTTGATGTTCTTGGGGTGGAGTTCTTACATCCGAAGCACCTAGTGCATTCAAGATTACTGAAGTAAAAAATAACCATACTGGTAACCCAATAGTGAATCCTAGAAGACTCAAAGTGGAAATAAAAGGAGGACTAACGTTTCCATAGGAAGGAAAAACAAAAGGTTCCCTAGGAAAATGTGTCACTTGGTTGGTCTTTCTGGGAACTGATATGATATATATAGACTCAACCTAAGTTCTGAAAGGGAAAACAAACATCACATTCTAAGAATATCTAGGAAGAAAACAAACAAACAAAAACCTTCTCACAGTGAACGCACTAGTTGGTGATGACATCCAATGTCGCGAGATCAAAATAAGAAGGGGATGAGATAGAGTGGGTGGATCAATTACATTGGTGACCTGCTTAACTGACTTACACCCTGGTACAAGTTCCCTCATAGTATAACCATGGGTTACCCTCCAAGGATCTCGAGTGATTTTGACCAACGTCTGTTCCAGGTACAACAAATACTTTCCCCTTTGTCGTCACCTCGTGTATGAACCCTAAAGATTATGGCCACTAAGGTGACCACTTACAACAACAAAAATCTAGGGAAACATTCCATAGCTAGATATATATGCAAGGGAAGAGTCGTTTAAGACCCGAAATCCCCTTGAGAAGTGCCTACTACAGTGGTGTGATCCTCTCAAGTGATCCCCAAGTATATTTCGATACCATTTGTAATACATGCAGACCAATCCACCAATACCACTAAAGTGGGGTTAGTTACTCCACTAGCCCCAATGTGACATCATGATTGACCCTTTCGTGAGAAGGGTTTCCCAAAACTGTGATGCGGAAAATGGATTTCTCTCCCTAACTCTAGATTCTATGTTTTTCTTTATAGCTTTGGAGAGTTATTCTCAACACCTATTCCAAATCCCTACAACTAATCTAGTGTAATTTTTCTACCAATTAAAAGTATATTTTTTTTAAAATATTTTGATTAGCACATTAATTTTAGGGATGTTGTTTACTCACAAGGAAAATGACATGGACAAGATGATTTTTTGACCGACTCTAAACCATGAAAAGAAAGGAAAATGCACTGTTTCATTTTGATGAAATCTATATTACGAGAAGGAGAAAACCTTTTATATTCTTGGATGCATAATGTTTGAAATTCATTAAACCAAGAGGCTCACTATTCAAAATGTTTCTTCCCAAAGAAACTACAAATTCCCACCATCTAAAGCAATGCAAGAATTGAAATATTTAATTCCAAATATATAGATAAATACATCAAAATAACAATAATTCTCTTTAAAAGAAAAACAAATCCAGGCAATGTATTTTAAAATGAATTATTCAATAAAAGGAAGTTCTCTTTCACTAAATAATTCGCAATAAAAAATACTTTGAGAAAATAAATTAAGAGCCGTAATGAAATACACTCAAAGACAGAGCTAAGATATTATAACCCTTTTAGAAGCAAGCAAAATTGCTAAAAACATAGCAATAAATTATGAAATTTTTGATAAAAATCTCAAAAATTGCAGAAATGGCCAAAAGGAAGACTCAAGACTACAAGGATCAATATCAATATCGAGTAAGAAAACCAAAAAACCAATCCAAAACCAAATCTGAGATGGGAAGAGAGAGTAACAAACAAATTTGTTTCTACAGGAGTGTCACAATCTGTAATGCAGAACAATGCGACGATATCCAGTGTCACAATCTATAAACCATCATAGTGCGACTGTGTCCTAGGCTATAAACCAACACCATGCAATAGTGTCACAGTGTCTCTCAAAGAAAAGTGCGACACACTCAAAAAATGAAAAAGAAAACAATTTTTTTTTTCCAAAAATCCCAAAAGGTCTAGACTTTGAGAGTAAATTTGGATCACGAAATGGCTCAAGAGGTAAAACTCAAGCAAAAACAAGGTACAAGGCAAAGAAAAACCAGGAGAACAAAACATTCCCTAGTGGAGTCAACAATTTTATTGTCTGAAAAAATAGTCTATGCGGTCACGAACTGATCTCCCTAGACTCAGAAACCAAGACTAGAACAAAACAAGACATAACATATAACTTTCCCTAGGTTTATGTAATAAAACACATTAGCTAGCAAGAGCTCACACCTTTTAATCAATGATTGTCCTTGCTAGTTGTAGTCTCCAGCTATGTTTTGAGACATGTGAGTGATAACCTGTAAGAATACACAAGACAAAAATAGTGAAATAAACAATAGTATATTTCAATGAAACCTATACAAATGATCAAGGAGAAATGCAACGAAGATAATTAACATAAACAACCTTTGTGGGAAAGAAAATATGTTACTGTATTAATAATGATGGAAGATATTACAACCAAATCCTTGATGTTGTGAAGTCCATACTAATGATTCATTGCTCCAACACACACCCTTTGCTTCTATAAGTTATGACACCATAGGTTTGATACCAGACCATCCAGGTCAAAAGTCACCTTAACAAAGATTGATTGATTCCTTGATTGACCAAAAACTCAAAAACTAGCTTTCTTCATGAGAGACACTTCCTTTTATATATTTGTAAAGGAATGGAGGAGAAGGTTAGGATGAGAGGTTAGGGTCTCACCAAATCATGAATACAAGTGAGATCCAAATTTATTAGAGGACACCTCACCCTCGAAGCTTCTATTCTAGAAACTTCTTGAATTTCTTCTTTTTTCCTTTGTATGAAAAGTGTCACACCATGTGAACTAGCAACATGCGACACTATCATAGGATACAATGGTGCAACATGTGACACTTAAGGGTGTCATCGCATGTTGCAGTGGTGCAACATGCAACACTTTCATAAATTAGGGATTTTAAAGGAAAAATCCATAGTTTCATATCTATAAGAAAGGATTGTATTCCATCTTCTTAAGGGATTAAGGAAATAATCCTTCAAATGATAAAGGATAGGTGCACATCATCAATGATCACAGGTGTGACAAAAATAATGTGTAACACCCCCCCTCTCTCTC
>SNQJ01S0228924.1:0-14400 GCA_010110895.2 Picea sitchensis
CAGTTGCTAGGAAATTGTGTCCTTCACTCCAAGACGACTTCACAGAGAATGGAACTTCTGCTCAGTGAAGGTCTTGGTGAAGATGTATTTTGTATGTTCTATTGAAGGATAGAATTGTAGGTCGATGATCCCCTCGCATACTAAGTCTCAGATGTAGTGCATGTGAATATCAATGTGCTTCATTCGCTGCCTCTGAAATGGATCTCTGCATAACTTCAGAGTGTGTTGGTTGTCACAGCAGATGGCGATCGACTGATGAAATTGAATTCCCAACTCAGTGAGAAAATGTCGTAGACACATAGGCTGAATGGTTATGTTAACTACCCCTCTGTACTCTGACTCGACTGAAGATAAAGAAGTGACATCTTTCTTCTTTCTCAACCAACAGATAGGCCTGGAATGAAGACTAAGTGAGTAACCATATTTGGACTTGTGATCAGTGCTATCTCCATCCCAGTCAAAATCAGTAAACCCGATGAGATCTAATGTAGAGTTTGCTGCATAATGAATCCCAAAGGTGATGGTTCCCTGTACGTATTGAAGGATATGCTTTGTAGCCTTCTAATGTAGCTCATGTGGCTCCTGCATGAACCTGGAAACTGTGCCAACTGCATAGGAGAGGTCTGGTCTGAAGAGTGTGAGATACAACAAGATCCCCACAAGTTGTCTGTACAATGTCCTGTCAACCAATGGAGTCGCCCTGACATCCTCAAGTTTGACTCCTGATAGAAAAGGAGTCGGAGCAGACTTGCAGTCTATCATGTGAAATCTCTCAAGGATATCTTGTGCATACTTGGCCTGAGACAATTTGATTCCCGATGCATCCTGACTGATCTCGAGTCCGAGGAAGAAGTGTAGTGGACCCATCTCCGTCATCAAAAACCTATCATGTAGAATCCTCTTGACTGCAACAATCGTTGAAGTCGAGCAATCGGTGATCAAAAAATCATCAACATACATAACTAAGAGTAGAGGTGAATCATTCGTCCTAAGCATGTAGACATTCAAGTATGATTTACAATGTACAAAGTTATGTGACAACAGGTAGGAGTCCATATTGGCATACCATGCCCTCGGAGACTGCTTGAGGCCATAAAGGGACTTCTTCATTCAACATACCAAAGACAAGTCCTGCATAAATCCCTGGGGCTGATCCATATAGATCTCCTCAGAGAGATCACTATGAATAAATGCATTCTTCATGTCGATTTGACGGAATTCCCATCCCTTGGTTTCCGCAATGGCAAGTTCCAATCGTATGGAATCCATCTGCGCTACTGGAGTGAAGGTCTCATCATAGTCAATTCCATGCACCTGTTGAAATCCTTTGGCAACAAGCATGGATTTATATTTATGAATATTTACATCCACTACGCTCTTGGTCTTGTAGACCCATCTGTGTTTGAATATTTTCCTCCCAGAAGAAAGGGGAACCAGATACCAATTCTGGTTCTCGAGGAGGGAGTTTTACTCCTCTTGTATGGTGGATTCACAAAAGGCATTTCCAACAGCCTCGCCATAAGACTATGGATATGAAGACTGAACCAAGAAAATATGTCTGGACGGAAATTGTTTGGTGGCAGTGAGTGCAACAGGAGGTTCCTCTAAATCAGATCGAGTCCTCCTAGTATCGGTTGGATCATCAACGAGATCCCTTGCATCCTGAAGAGTAGTATGTGCCCACTTGGGCCTCCTTTATGGCTTTGCAATTGCATCTGGATGCTCTGACTCTGCATCTGACTATACTGACTCTGTATCTAAATCATCTGATTCCTTTGAATCAGAACATTCATATGAATACAATTCGACATGTGCATTCTCATCATATCAGACATGTGAAAGAATGCAGGTGTCTACATGCAGCTATTAAGGTACATGCGAGACACTTTCCTTGAATTGGACAGTACACTCAATGATGAGCCAGTTCGAGGAAAGATTAATAAGCCTATATCCCTTCACACCATCGGGGTATCCAAAAAAAATACACTTAGTTCTCTATGAATCAAGTGCCTTCCTCTTTTCAGATGGAATCTGGGCCCATGCACGTGAACCAAAAATGCGAAATTGGGTCACTTTTGGTTTGAGGCCACTCCAAGCCTCGTAGGGGGTCTTATCCTTAACAAATATATGGGGAGATATTTTTTGGATGTATGTTTCACAATTAAGTTCTTCAACCTATAATATCTGTGGTAGTGACTTTGCATGCAACATGCAACATGCCATCTCCTTTAGAGATCTGTTTTTCCTCTTAGCAACTCCGTTTTGCTGCGGAGTACAGGGAAATGTATGTTGCAACTGAATCCCTGTATCATGGAAAATATCATGGATATCATGATTGACATACTCTCCCCCATTATCAGTTTAGAGGAATTTGATCTTCTTTCCGGACTATGTCTCAACCAGGGATTTGAAATCTTTGAGGTTTTGAAAGACCTTATATTTTTTCCTGAGAAAGTAGATCCATGTAAAACGTGAGAAATCATAAAAAAAATGAGAAAAAACCTCGCTTTGTTGATGTATGGTTGTTGAAAAGGACCCATAAGGTCATTGCGGATCAGATATAAAGGTGCATAAGCTCTCTTAGACATTCTTTTGTCGAGTTTCTCTTGAGGGTGTTTTCTGAGAACACATCCCTCACATACTCCCTTGGAGAAATGGATGTCTGGTAGACCATCAACCAATATTTTCTTGCTAATTTGTTGCATGTATATGAAATTCAAATTTCCATACCTTTCATGTCATATCCTACTACTGTCATCAGCATGAGTAAGCAGTAAAGTAGAATCAGGTTCAATGAATTCAGAAAAAGTATACAATCTAGACTGGTGATTTACCTCACTAGTAGAAACCCTGGAGTTGGTTTTCATGTCGTATATTTCCACGACATTTGGTGTGAATATGAATTTATTTTCAGTTCCGGAATTCATCATTTGATACATGGAGAGAAGGTTGACAGAAAGTTTGGGAATGTGCAACACATTCTCGAAGCTTCTGTTGATGAGTTCAATCCTTCCTTTGCCAATGACTTCGACAGAAGAGTTGTCCCCCATAAGAATAGGAGGAACTTTTCATGCATCCAATGAAAAATATACTTCTTTTGAGGCATCCATGTGATGTGATGCTCCCAAGTCTAAGATCCAAGCATCAGGAGAGGAGGTGATGGAAATCAAGGCATGGCTAGAATTGGCTTTCTTGGGATTCAGATCTCCTGGCTTCTTCTTCTTGGCACCCTCGAGAATGCGATATCCAAGGTTGTTTTATGAAGTATTTGAGACATTAGATCTATTTTTTTTCATGCATGCAGATTCTGTATGGAATCCTTTGTGACAGTATGCACATTTCTCCCCTTTTCTTCCTTTTTCCCCTTTGGATTCGGAGGCATCAGTGGAGGGTTTTGTGTACCCTTCCTTCTTTGGATGTGCATGAGATTTCCTTTTGTATTTATCTTTATATTTCTTATATTTATATCTTCCATCTTGCACAATAAGTGCATGTGCCTTTGGACCTTTAATTTTTCCCATGTTGATGAGCTTGGTTTGCTCTTATGTCACAGATTCGATAAAGTCCTCAAGAGAAGGCATCTTCCAGGTGGCTTTAGAGGTGAATCTGACATAATGGAATGTGTATATGAATACAGATAATTTAGGACCAAGTTTGGAGAGAATGGTGAGAACCATTTGTTTCCCCTCCTTAGATTTATCAACCCTGCAAGCTTTGAGTTGCGACAATAAATCCTTCAATTTTGTAAAGAAATATTGGATATTGTCGAATATTTTTGGATCCAATGTGAGAAGTTCCACCTCCAGCATGTGTCCCCTCATCTCATCATGTTTTCAAAATATTATTTCCAAGGTGGTCCAGGATTCATTGGGACTCTTACAGGAAGATATGTGAAAAAGGAGATCAGGAGAAATAAGACTGCAAATCGTTCTGAGTGGTTCATCCATCCGATTTAAGTACTTGGATTTTTCTATGGATGATGTCAGTTTTGTACATGTATTCAAGGTTAACCTATACAATCCTTTGGTTTAGAGATGAATCATTATTCTCTCCTTCCATGCAAAGTATTTGTAAGGTGTAAGAATGAATTCTTTTTGGAAATCCATATTTTCATTGTCTTCAATCTTTTGTACCTGCAAAAAACTTTGGTGTAGATTTTGCTTAGCATTCCATCAGCTCTGATACCAAGTAAATGTGTTGAACCTGAAAATAATAGATCTATCTATAAAATAATACACACATTTGCAAAGATAAATTGAGAAAGAAGAAGCAAGAGAGAAAAAAATGGAAGAATTATCATTAACCGTAATGAATAATGAATAATTTACACATGATATACTATGCATAACTAAATGAATGTGCACTAGAGGAGAACCAATGTTCCATAGTGTCGGTCTAGAGTGATATGGACACACAACAATAGTTATGGGAGTGAACTTCCACCTAGTCTAGTCTCTCAGGCAGTTATGGGAGTGAACTGCCACCTAGCTGAGTTAACTAGTCAACTAGTCTTTAGTTAACTGACTGAAAAGAGTGTAGTGAGGAGTAGATCAAGGAATAAAGGGTAATGCACTAGTATAGTGATTATACCAAGGAAAGTGCACATTAGCATGGTGATGATCCCAATTTTACATGGTGATAAAACCAATGCAACATCTAAACTCAACTCAACTAGTCAAACTGAAGTGTCAACTGAAAGAGAATATTCTCCACGTGGACTATTCTCCCCTAAAATATAGGAGATTGGATAATGACTAATTATGACTAATAAACAAGGAAAAACATTAGGAAAAAGAAATCCTAGGTGTTTGTGAAGTAAATCCAACACAACGGTCCATATTAATGCTGCGACTCTGACTTTCGGAGTTTTCGGCACTAGACCATTCCAAATATCCTGATGTAAGACTTCGTTGAAGCGCATAACACCTCCCTTCATATGTATGATCTGAAGGCTGAGAGAGATCCATAATAGATCCCCATATCAATGGTCCTTGTCGATTCACAACTTTGACCTTCGACTACTTACGAGGATTGTGGAGTCACATGTCCCGAAGTCCCAAAGCCAAAATGGCTAGCTCCTTTCGGGCTAGCACAGGGTTCCTAGGCCCTCGTCACATGGATAATTTGGGAATTATATGGGATAAGTGCTAACCCTTTAGCAACAATAAGGTTAAGGAAATGGGCCTGAGCCCTCGGTAAGATGGGAAAATATTCTAAGGGAAAAACTCCCTTCTCCCATAGAATTCAGACTTAACATTCCCGCTAAGGTAAACTTCACAGGGTTTGAAGGACTTAGACATTTCAGTCGATTCTACCCAAATCTCTTGCAGAATCACATCCCATGACTCTCTAATAGTTAAAATAATATAAGTACAAGATCATATAGATATAACAGTTTGCAGAAATAAAAGAACATTTCTAACAATTGTTCAAATAATGAGAAACTGAATCATAAACACAAACATTTCATCGTCACATACAATATAATACACAGAGTATGAAAATACTTATCAGAAATGGAAGATGTGAAGCAAATGATAAAATGGATTCTTGTTTCATCCTAATCATAGGCACAACCACTCCTACTGGATTTACCACTGGCCAACCCTGAGCTAAACCATGATGCTCTGAGAGAGATTCTTGCTCTTTGCTCCACAATAGTTAGGGACGAAGGTTAACATAAACTGGGCAAATTCTTTTATCTAGTCCAAGCAAGTAGGTATGCACAAGTACTTCCTCAGTCGCTTATCAGCCTCATTTATCATCTTATAGAGAAACCCTTCCCCAAGATTCTTATAGCCAGATCGAGCTTACTTCTCAACTTTTCTTTCTCAAGTTAAGAATCGAAGTCTCCTTCTCTTCTAAGGAAAGTGTTTTCTCTACTTTTTTGTCTCGCCCATCTGTCTCTGTCCCTTAATTACCTCATTTATTTCCTTCCTCAGCAAGGTTGCATGGGTCTGAATCCCCATCCATGGTTAGGACTGGAAGCCTTACAGATGGGTACCCTGCTCCATCTCCTCATTAACTCTTGAGGATGTCCTTCTAGCTACCAGCCTAACTGGTAATTCATTTCTGGGTTAGAGGAATGTTGAGAAATTACTCCTAGTAGGTATTGGTCTGGCGAGGGCCATTTCAACCATAATTGGTTTCCCTGCACCATCTCTCTCATAGCATTCATGGTCTATCTTGGAAAACTTTCCCCCTTTCAACAATTGTGCAACACATATTCAAATTCAAATTCTATTAATAACAAAAAATTTATACATTGACCCTTTTATACAAAGTTTCATCAAATCAAACATTCACACATATTTATTCTTCCATAGTCTCTTGGCCGATTATATTTATATTTACAATCTAGGGAAAACATGAGTATGTCAATACCGTCCTCCTTAAAGGAACATCGTCCTTGATGTTCTACCTACCGATGTGATCTGTATGTACAGAGGCAAACAAAAATGGATATGCATGTCTCATGGAATCCTCCATTTCCCATGTAGCCTCATATGGGCCAAAGTGTTTCCAATGCACCTTGACCTGTGAAATGGTTCTATTCCTTAGTGTAATTTCCTTCTTGTCTATTATGCATTAAGGTTATGGCAGGAAATCTCCCTCGGGTTCCGCATGAATCACAGACCAGTCAATAATATGATTAGTATCATGTACATACTTATTTAATAAAGAAACATAGAAAACATTATATGCTTTCACTGTGGGAGAAAGTGTTAGCTGATAAGCTATTGGTCCCACTCTATCCAAAACTTCAAAGGGTCCACAATACCGAGGTTCCCTCTTGGCACAATCTCCCATCCTCAAGGAGCTTCTCCTGGTTCTAACTCAGAGATACACATTATCCCCTGTTTTGAACTCTCTAGGAGTCCTTTTTAGGTCTACATAACTCTTTTGTCTATCTTGGGCTATCTTCAGATTTTGCCTGATCTGAATCACTTGTTGTTCCATTTCCTTTAGAATATCTGACGTGATTGTAACTATATCTACTAGGTTTTTCTAGTTGATTGGAATGTTTCATTTCCTTACATAGAGGGCTTCAAAAGGAATCATTTTTAATGACTCTTGATAGCCATTGTTGTAAGAAAATTATACCAGTGGTAGGTAGTCCTCCCATTTCTTGGGCTGATGCATTACATGAATCCTCAACATGTATTCTAATACTTGGTTTACCCTCTCTGTCTTTCCATGATTTTGAGGGTAATAGGCTATACTAAAGAGTAATTTTGTTTCAAAACCAACAAACAGATATTTACAAAAGTTTGAAGTAAACTTTGTATCTCTATCAGATATAATCTCCTTAGGCATGCCATGCAGTATGCATATCTCTTTCATGAAGATGTTGGCAATATCTATTGCCTTGCAAGTTGAATTGACAGGTATAAAGTGAGTAGCCTTGCTCAGTTTGTCCACAACTACCATGATGTCTTCATTTTGTTTGGTTGATCTTGGTAATCCTGTGATGAAATCCATGGAGATGGTTTCCCATTTCCATTCAGTAATTGGTAGGGGATGCAACAACCATGTTGGGTGTCGGCTCTCTACCTTAACTTGTTGACATTCTAGACACTTATCCAAGTAATCAACTATGTATTTTTTCAGTCCAAGCCAATAGAATAGCTTTCTAGTGGCCATGATCATTTTCTAATAACCAGGATGACCAGTATATGGTCTTTTGTGTAGTTCATCCATTATGAACCTCTTCAATTCGTCACAATTTGGAATGTACACTATTCCATTTTAAGTGAATTGGTCATCATCAAGCATCTGATAACCTTAATACTTCATCCCTGTGGGCTCTTTCTTTAGGTATGATGTCACGGTCTTGAAAAATGCACATGTCTCTTGTGCAGTTTTGACCCTCTCTTTGATGTTTGATTTACTAGTGCTTACAGCTACCAAGTGAACTACTTTCATACTTCTACTAAGGGCATCGACCACCCTATTCTCCTTTCCTTTGATATGTTTGATTTCAAAATAAAACTCACTAAGGAGAGCCACCCACCTAGCTTGTATCACATTGAGTTTTGGTTGGTCAAACAAATACCTCAACCCACTATGGTCTGTCATAAGTAAAAATATTCTACCTAAGAGGTAATGCCTCCACATTTTCAGAGCATGCACTATCGCATCCAATTCCATATCATGAGTCACATAATTTACTTCATGCTCGTTCAATTTTATGGACTCGTAGTAAATCACATGTCCTTCTTGCATAAGGAATCATCCAAGCCCTTCCTTGTAGGAATATGTACACAGAAGGAAGTCTTTGTTTGGATCTGCAATATTTAGTAAAGGAACATTGGTTAGAAGATATTTCATCTCTTGAAATATTTCCTCACATTCTAATGTCCAAATGAATTTAACCCCCTTTTTCTGAAGGGAGGTGATTGGGAAACCAATCTTGGAGATTCATTTTATGAATATCCTATAGTATCCTCCCAGACCCATAAAGGATCTGATCTCAGATACACCTTTTGGGATAGGCCAATCCATGATGTATTTAATCTTGTCATGGTTGGCTGCCACTCCTTCCTCAGAAATAACATGGCCTAGGTAGTGGACTTTTTTCTGGAAAAAGTCACACTTACTGAGTTTGGTATAGAGTTGATGTTCTCTCAGTACTTGGAGTACTAGCTTGAGATGTTCTTCATGATATTCTCTATTATTGGCATAGATTAGGATATCATCAATAAAAACCAATACAAACCTATCCAAGAAATTTATGAATGCGTTATTCATTAATCACATAAAAGTGGATGGTGCATTGGTAAGCCCAAATGGGACCACCACAAATTCATAGTGACCATACCTTGTCCTAAAGGTTGTCTTGTGGATGTATTCATCTTTGATTCAGACCTGATGGTATCTAGACCTCAAGTCAATATTGGATAATATTGTAGCAACCCTTAATTGGTCAAATAAATCATCAATCCTTCGAAAGGGATACTTATTCTTGATGGTCATCTTATTGAGTTTTTTATAATCTATGCACAGTCTGAGTGTGCCATCTTTATTTTTCACAAAAAAGGTTGGTGCTCCCCATGGAGACACACTAGGCCATATGTAGCCTTTATCTGACATCTCCTTCAGCTAGAGTTTGATCTCAACTAGCTCTGGTGTACTCATTCTATAGTGTGTTCTAGACATTGTCACTACTCCTGGTACAAGTTCTATTGAAAAGTCAATATCCCTTCTTGGAGGTAGACTTGATACCTCTTCTGGGAATACATATTTATAATCTCTCAATATGGGATGGTTCTCTAGACTGGGTTTTTCATCTTCAACAGAGTTTAGTACTTGGATTGCATACAAGGGACATCCATTTTTGCAATACTTCTTCACTTGGAGGGCCGATATTTGTATCACTGAGACAAGATTTTGAATCCCTTGTAGGGTTACCCTCATTCCTTCTTCACTTTCACACTCCAAAGTTTGACTGTAACAGTCCAACTCGGTTTTGTGGGAATCCAACTAGTCCATTCCAATCAACATGTCATAATATCCTAGAGGGAGTATGTTTAAGTTTTCTTGGGTGGGAAACCCACTCATGACCAATTGTCAGGCTGGTATGACCTCTATTACTTTTCTTTTGGTTCTAGTCGCTAGTTGTACCAACCATGATTTAACATGTTTAACTTGTTGCAATTTACATTTCTCAATAGTTTGAGGGGCAACATAACTCAAATTAGAACCAGGGTCAATTAAAATAGAAACATGATGGTTGGAAAACATGCCTTCCATCTCCACCATTGAAGCTTGGTGGTCAACTTGTCTATTATCCAAGGCTGCATAAATTTGTGGCAGGCTCCTAGCCACATCATTGACTGTGGTATCCTCTTGGACGTTGTAGACCCTCCCAAGGTATTGTTTCCTATGTGGACAGTCCCTCAACATATGTTCCTCTCCACAACCCAAACATTTCAAGGTTTCTCTCTTCATGTTATCAATCTTAATCGGAGTTGCTTTGAATGGTTTATTTCCACTCTGGGATGGAAAAAAAATTCTGATACACACTTCTGGCATGAAGGATCATCCTAGAGCTCTTTCGAGGGTTTAAACCCCTTCTTCTTGAATCCTGAATTGTCTTTCTTCTTTTAGTCTTCATGGGGTTTTGTCTTACTCTTGAATTTCTCATAGCAATACCTTGATTTTAAAATAGTATCTTCTAAGGTCTTTGGCTCATCAAATTTAATTATGTCCTAGTAAGACTGAGGTAAGACACTAATTAATTGTTGCATATTTACCTTTGCATATTTTGTGTAGGGAACATACCTTATCAACTTGAGAAAATTGTTGATAAACTCATAAATGTTGAGTTGTCCCAGCTTGATTTTATAGAACTTCTTGGTCTTCCCATCAAAAATACTTTTTTAACAGGTACTTCTTCTTGAAGTATTTCTCAAATTGATTCCATGACAAGTCCTTCTCATGGAATCGTGTCACATTCCTAAGGTCCTCCCACCAAATGGAAGCCTTCCCATTCAGGTTGAAAATGGCTATCCGAGCCTTTAAGTTTTTAGAGTAGTCATGGACTCTGAAGTACTTCTTCAAGCTGAGTTGCCAAAATTTTTCTTCTTCCCCCTTCTTATTCTCTCCATCGAAGGTGGGTGGTTTGTATTTCTTCAATTTTTCAGGGTCATGACTCTTGGGATGTTTCCTCTTCTTTCCTCTTGTCTGAGAATGCGAACTAGTTTTACCACTAGAATAGTCCTTGGAGTTGTTAGTTTCCTCACTAGAGGAATCTTCCATTAGATGTCTCTTGGCTCCATGTTTGGCCTTCTTTGAGGTGTTCCTCCTAGTGTGGCCACTTTCAGGACCATGATTATGTATCTCAGGTGGACTTGGAGTTTTGTTAGTATGATGGTTGTCCACATGACTGACAGTTAGACCATGTTGCAGTTTCCTTTGTATATCTGATAGACTTTGTAGTATGAGTGCATTAATTTTTGTCTGTTTTTCCTGCTCCTTTATCAACCTTTCATTGTCAGCCTTATAACTATGTAATTCGGCCATGAGGATTCTTACGGTTTCATCCAAATTTGGAGGGGTTTCCACCACCCTCCTTTCATCATATTCTTCCTCTCTATTGTGGGATCTCTCCCCCAACTCCTGATGTGTCACCATCCTTTACGTTGTATTTATCATGTTTTTCACTGACTTCTTGAGTGAAGATAAAACATTTTATGTTATTTACTAACCTACCAATTCATGAACAACACATATCATTGCAAGGTGAAGTTAGTTCTTTATTTGGAAACATTAGCCACCTACAGTGCAGACTTCCAAAACATATATCAATCAGTAAAAGGGGTAAGGTAGGGTGTTTCCTCATAAGTTATCTAATAATATTTTTATGTGAATTGTGCATGAGCCCAAGTAGGCCAAGTGTTTTTTCCATTCTTTGATACCAATTTGTAATAGACCCAACCCCTAAATAGTCTTTCTAGGGGTGGGGCATCAAGTTTTCACTTTCCTTTGTTCATATTCAGTCCCTTGCTTAAGAAAAACCCTCTTAAAGGAACTTCCTGAAGCTTACATCTCTCAATAGTGATTAATCCAACTAGAGGGATCCTCCTCGTGACCTTGGGCTAAAAACAGAGAGCTAAGAGCTTGTGTTAGCAAGTTTTCAGTGCTTTGGAAGTTCTCGGACTTCGAGAGTTCCCAAAACTGTTGTCAAAATATCAGATCACTGAACCACAGAGGATATACAAGGTCCACATCCTCCATCGAGATCCTATGGTAAGGAGGGTACTTCGACGATCTACATGTAATACACCTTTTTCAAAATCCTCGAAATGTTGAAATATCACCACGTGCCCCTAGCCCTTCGACATCCGGCGATCAAAGGTTCTCGTCAAGAATTCCCTTTTTCCACACTATGCCAAGCTCCCAAAATCCCAATGTCTCACTACATGGCCTTGTCCCGTCGACGATCGACATTCAATTATTTGCATTGGACGTTCCTAAATTTTTCCATGCCCCTCCTCTTCCGAACTCCTAAAGCTATCCAAACTCCTGGAATCCTAGACATGCCACCATCCATGTAGGCTAGGAGGCCACGAACCAAAAATTCACACATGGTGAGATTCCATGGATGACACATGTCTGTGATAGGGGGTGACACGTGTCATTCTCTAAAAAGCACAACAGGTGTGTGAACCATCCAAAACTAGGTGACACGTGGCACGCGTAATGCAGTTCCATGTCACCTCAGATGACATCATCGAGCCACATCATCTTAGACCATTAATTTTCCATCCCTTCGATCTAACGTTTGGTAGGATTCCATGTAGATTCTTAGATCTATGACTCTCATTACTTCATGGCTCTGGGCTTCAGCACCTACCAAATCCTCTTGATGAAAATCCTTTGAAGATTCGAGTCCCCAGACTCTCATATATTGCACCATGTGTCCTCTTTGACTAACGGTTGATATTTACTTTAGTGTTCACGAATTCAAAGGTTTTCACACCTTGAAAATCCTCGGCCAAAATCCTCTAGAGTACGAAGTATCTGGAACGCGAGATTGCTTACCACATACCCCGTCATCTAATGGTCCTATTTCAACTATCAATACTTGATGGGGAACAAATAGGGGCCACGCTCACTCCACGATGTGTTCCCAGTTAGTCGGGTAGTCAAAGGTGGGTCCCTTAGATCGACGGTTCAGAAGGATCCCGAAGGATCCAAGGATCGACCACCTGCGTTACTTCAACTATTCGGTATTCGAGAGTTTAGTGAGTGTGTCTCCCATATTACCCTCTAGAACACACCAGATATATGGACACATGTCCCTCCAATTTCAGTGGTCCATATTAACTCTGCGAATACAACCTTCAAGGGTTTCGGCACTAGACCACTCCAAATCTCCTGAATTAAGACTTTGTTGAAGCACTTAATGCCTCCCTTCCTATGTTCTATCTGAGGGTTGAGAGAGAACCATACTAGATCCCTAGATTGACGGTCTTCATATATTCATGAATTCGTCCTTCGAATACTTTTGAGGATTGTGGATACACAAGTCACGAAGTCCTGAAGCTGAAATGGCTAGCTCCTTTTGAGCTAGAACAAGGTTCCTAGGCCCTGGTCACATGGATACTTTGGGAATTCTAGGGCTAAGTGATAACCCTTTAGAAACAATAAGTTTAAGGACATGGGCACGAGCCCTTAGTCAGATGGAAAAATATTCTAATGGAAAAATTCCCTTCTCCCACAGAATTCAGACTTAACATTCCCGCTAAGGTAAACTTCACAGGGTTTGGAGAACTTAGAAATTTCAATCGATCCTACCCCGACTCTCTTGCGGACTCATATCCCATTAATCTCTAATAGTTAAACTGAGATAAGTCCAATATCACATAGATATAACAGTTACATAAATCAAAGAAAATTTCTAACAATTGTTCAAATGCTGAGAAATTGAATCATAAACACAAACATTTCATCATCACATCCAATATAATACATAAAGTATGAAAATACTTATCAAAACTGGAAAATGTGAAGCAACTGCTGAAAGGGGTGCATGTTTCCTCCCAACCATAGGAACAACCACTCCTACTGGATTTACCACTGGCCACCCCTGAGTTAGAACATGATTCTCTGAGAGAGATTCTTTCTCTTTTCTCCACAACAGTTAGGGACAAAGGTTACTCTTCTTCTCCCACAAAAACTGGGAAACTAGTTTTCTCTGCTCCAAGAAAGGAAGCCTGCATGAGTACTTCCTCAGTCACTCATCGTCCTCGCACTATTAAATTTGAACGTTTTTGCGACCAAGATGATTTTTTTTTCATCGGTCTAGCAACCACACATGGATCTTTGCCGGTCTAGCGATCAGGAAAAGAAGCCTATTCACAATAGGGAAAAGTTTGTCTAGCGACGAATGTTAGTCGATCAAACGACTAATATTTGTTGTAAGAGTGACCAATACAACCCTGGAAAACTTAGTCAATAAACCACTATGAGTCGCTAGAACAATGAATATTAGTCGCTAGAGCGACCAAACCATCAGTTAAAAAGGTCAACCAAAGGAGGATCAGTTAGTCGCTAGAACGACCAAGTGACCTAGTTTGCAACCAAATGGAAATACAATCGACTAACATGTTGGTCTCTCTAGTGAATAACACGTTGGTCCTTCTAGCGACTAACACATTGATGTTTGCGACCAATTGGAAATACTAGCGACAAACATGTTAGTCGCTAAAGCGACCAATATTGGGTTTTTTTTTTTTTTTAATTATGCCATTCACACAGGATCTTAACGAAATTTGATAACAGGTATTTAAGTGTGTCCAATCATGATGGTCATGTAATTGTAGGATCTTAACTAAACCTTGATTTCAAAATGGGGTGGATGATATGGTGGAACCATGTGAAAGGAGAACTTGA
>SNQJ01S0228926.1:0-14399 GCA_010110895.2 Picea sitchensis
AAACCCATGGATACTCCTCTTCCAGGAAACTGGAGGAAAGAGGATGCTACTTCTGGAGAGGTAGTGGATGCTATTGTCTATCGACAGTTAGTGGGTTTGCTAATGTATCTAGTGAACACGAGACCAAACATTTTCTATGCGGTTAACCAACTGAGTCAAGCGATGGTTAATCCTACCATGCTCTTTTGGAAGTCGGGTAAGCATGTCCTGAGATACCTGAGGGGCACATCTGAGTATGGCTTATGGTACAAATAGACGAATGAGGTGAAGTTGCATGGCTTCACAGACGCAGATTGGGCAGGCAGCCCAACAGACAGAAAGAGCACATCAGGGGGGATCTTTAGTATCAGATCTACAGTTGTTTCTTGGTACAGCAGGAAGTAGATATTTGTGGCACTCAATTCAGCGAAAGTGGAATACATGGCAGCGATTCAAGATGCATGTGAGGCTATCTAGATGAGAAAGATCTTGGTTGGTTTTTTTGGTTCTCATTTAGATCTGATAGTGATTCATTGTGATAATCAGAGTTGCATTAAACTCTCGATTAATCCTATGTTTCATGATAGATCTAAGAATATAAATAGCTGGTATCATCGTATCAGAGATTGTGTGCAACAGAAGATCATGTTGCTTAAGTACATTCCTATTGAAGATCAAGATGCAGATATTCTGATTGAGGTGCTCACCAGGAGAAAATTTGAATACCATAGAGACAAGACCAGGGTGAAGCATAATCCCTTTCTTGTTGAGAGGGAGTGTTGAGATTCAACAAGAAGATCCTAGTGAAAATTATGCACCTACACTAGGATGGAGCCTTAGGCTATTTTTAGGTGGATGTCTATTTTTAGATGATGAGCAAATTCTATTTATAGATGATGTCTATTTATAGATGGTGAGCGAATTATATTTATAGATGTATGTCGACTATTATTATCCCTTAATAATAGTTGGACAATAAATATTAGTCTATTCTCAATCATCACTTGGAAATAGTTAACTGAAGTGGAAAATCAGTTAGCTATAGGAAATTCGAGTTCAAAGGTAGATTGGTGGGACATGCAAGTCGAATTAGTTGTAACTGAGTGATTCAAAGTTGTAACAGAGTTGGATGTGTATTTATGTGAGTTGTGAAGTAGATTAACTTAGTTAAGTGAGTTAAGCTCAGTTGTACTAGTTGTAACTGAACTTACACTAGTGAGAGATCAGTGAATTAATTATTAATTAATTCACAATCAATGATCTCACATGCAACTAAAGATTTACCACTGTTAACTACATGCATGTCAGATCCAGTGGAGACCCAGTTGAGATAATAGGTGAAAGGGACATTTTGACTATCAACTGTGACATTAGTGAGTGCACTCATGTAACCACACGCACATTAGATGTGCCCATGAGGAGTGTGTATCCTAGGCAAGAGGAATTCATTTCATTGTAGGGATTTCCATTAGCAGGGATTGTGCAGAGGAAGCAGGTTGTCTGGAAGCAGTAAACTGGCACATGAATTTGTCAATTTTTGTATGACGGTGTGAGACGATTGTAAATTGTACTGAGAGATCTTGGATTACAGTTTTTTATGAGATTGTTTCATGATCCATGATATATACATAATATATGATAGTGGGGTTTCTAGCTTTATGCTTTCTCGGTAAAGCATCTGTGTTATGCGTGATTGATCTTTCTTCTTGATATTGCAATTGATGATCATGTTTTAAATTCCACAAGAATATTAGTAGAAGCGATTTTGTATTTAACAATGGCATATAATTGTTAGATCAGGAAAATCCAGGCAATATGTAATTTGTATTAAAATTTCTACAATGGATACAGTTCAGGTACAGTGATAGGAAGGTATGGAAGATAGTTAACTTAGTGAGTGAGTGATCATGGAACAATGGTCGAATGATGGAAGGAATGATGGGAAATGAACTAACTCCAAACAATATGTATGCATGTCCCCAACTTGACACTTGTCATGTTGGGAGCTACTTTGGCCCACTTGTCCCCATCTTTATAACTTAGGATAAAATAAGTATCCATACTTTATACTTTAAGAAATATTAATATAATATTCATTTTTGGCTTAAGCTCCCTAGCTTAGCTCATTTTCTTTAACTTTTATCCCCCACCCTTTACCTAACTGGTAGAGTTTAGTTCCCCATCTCTTTTATCGTGGTCGGTTTGTGCACAACGATGTATTTTATATTAATCATGAGACATATACAAAAATAGGTGCATTGGCCTTTAAAATCTAGGATCTCCAAACTAATCATCACAAAATGGCTCACCAGCCTATAAAACACAACATATACACAAAGGTTCCCTAGCCTCAAAATCATACGCACTTAAGTTGCTATGTGCGGTATCTTAGAATGTGCACACTTCATCATTTTACTGCGCAGTACATGTGTGCACTATGCCATGAAAGGTGCATATAAAAATGATATCAAACATCTCACCAACTTAAGTGCATTTGCATTTACATTTTCAATTGGGTTCGGCCTAGGGATATTACAATCCCCTCCCCTTATTTATGCACTATCCTCAGTGCATTAAGTACACACATATCCAACAAAAATTTCAAAAATCCTCAAAAAGATGCAGGTATTCTGCCCGCATTGCATCCTCATGCTCCCAAGTAGCGTCCTCGGGATCGTACAAGGTCCATTGGACCTTTACAAACCCTATGGATCGATTCCGGAGCTGTTTGATTTTCCGGTCCAGAATGCATACCGGATGCACTTGAAAAGTGCCTTCTTGCTCCACCTGAATCACATTCCAATCAATAACATGATTAGCATTAGGTATATATTTCTTGAGAAATGAAGCATGGAATACATTATGAACAGACATAGATGCAGGCAATGAAATCATATAAGCTACTAGACCAATCCTCTCTAGGATTTCAAATGGCCCACAATAACGAGCTGCCAACTTTGAAAAATTTCTCAACTTCAGGGAACTTCTATTGGCCTTCACTTTCAAGAATACATGGTCTACCACTTTAAATTCCCTATGAGTTATGCCCTTATCAGCATAGCTTTTCTTCCTGTCTTGGGAAGCCTTTAAATCTTGTTTTATTTTCAACATTTGCTCCTCCATTTCCCTGAACAAATCTGGCCCAACCACTTGTCTATCTAATGGTTTATCCCAACTTACTGGTGTGTTGCACTTTCTGCCATAAAGTGCCTCAAATGAGATCATCTTTAGAGATGCTTGGTACCCATTGTTATAACCAGACTCTACCAAGTATAGGTATTCTTCCCACTTTGATGGTTTATCCATCACATACATCCTCAACATATCCTCAATCACTTGATTCACCCTCTCTATTTTTCCATTTGATTTTGGATGATAAGTTGTACTAAAATTCAAATTTGTTCCAAATCCATTAAATAATCCTTTCCAAAATTTTGAGGTAAATTTTGGATCTTTGTTAGACACAATTGTCTTGGGTATGCCATGTAATCGAGCAATTTCTCTCATATAAACATCAGCAATGTTGGCTTCCTTGTGAGTGAGCTTAACTGAAATAAAATGGGCAGTTTTAGTTAGTTTATCCACCACTACCATGATAGAATCGTGTTGCTTGTTTGTTCTGGGAAGTTTTGTGATCAAATCCATTGTTACAACTTCCCATTTCCCTGAAAAAATCTGGCCCAACCACTGCTCTATCTGATGAGTTATCCCATCTTACTGGTGTGTCTCACTTTCTTCCATAAAGTGCCTCAAATGGGATCATCTTTAGAGATGCTTGGTACCCAATTTTATAACCAAACTCTACCAAGTGTAGGTATTCTTCCCACTTTGATGGTTTATCCATCACATACATCCTCAACATATCCTCAATCACTTGATTCACCCTCTCTATTTTTCCATCTAATTCTGGATGATAAGTTGTACTAAAATTCAAATTTGTTCCAAATCCATTAAATAATCCTTTCCAAAATTTTGAGGTAAATTTTGGATCTTTGTCAGACACAATTGTCTTGGGTATGCCATGTAATTGAGAAATTTCTCTCATATAAACATCAGCAATGTTGGCTTCCTTGTGTGAGCTTAACTGGAATAAAATGGGCAACTTTAGTAAGCTTATCCACCACTACCATGATAGAATTGTGTTGCTTGTTTGTTCTGGGAAGTTTGGTGATGAAATCCATTGTTACAACTTCCAATTTCCACTCAAGAATGGGTAATGGTTGTATCAAACCAACTGGGTTCCTATGCTCAGCCTTTACCTTTTGATATTCCAAACATTTGGCAATAAAATTAGCAACCTCTTTCTTCATGCCTGGCCAATAATATTGGCTTTTGATAGCTGCAACAGTTTTTTGATATCCTGGGTGCCCAGCATATATACATTATGGATTTCTCTCAATATCAAATTTTTCAATTCCTAAGAATTTGGTACATAAATTACGCCCCTGTATATGAGAATTTCATCATTATCTAGCTTGTATTCTTCAAGTTTCTGCTGCAAATTACCTCGTTGTAATTTTTCCACTAATTCCTTGTATTGCAAATCTAATTTGGCAGCCTCAATGATTTTTTGTTTAAAATCTGATTGGCACATGCTAATGGTTGTAGTATGAATTTCATGCACTCTTATGCTGAGTGCATCAACCACTTTGTTCTATTTCCCCTTGATATGCTTTATATCAAATTCATATTCACTTAGAAATTCTAACCATCTTCTTTGCCTAGCATTTAGAGTTGGTTGATCAAATAAATATTTCAGACCATTATGGTCTATCCTCAGTTCAAACCTTTTCCCCATGAGGTAGTATCTCCATTTCCTCAAGGCATGCACTATGGCTGCCAACTCCAAATCATGAGTGGCATAGTGTCTTTCATGCTCCTTCAACTTCCTTGATTCAAAACATATAACAAACCCATTTTGACTAAGGACTCAACCAAGTCCTTATTTACATGCATCTGTGCATACAATGAAGTCTTCATTTGGGTCTGCAATCCTTAGTATTGGAGCACTTTTTAATAATTGTTTCAAGTGTTGGAAACTCTTTTCACAATCCAATGTCCACTAAAACTTCACACCCTTTCTTTGCAAGGAAGTGATTGGGTGTGCAATCTTTGATAATCCTTCAATAAATCTCCTATAGTAGCCTGTAAGGCCCATGAATGATCTGACCTCTGTCACATTCTTTGGTGTTAACCATTCTCTAATGGCTTTTATCTTCTCAGGATCCACTGTTATCCCATCCTTTGAAATGATGTGTCCCAAATAATGAATTTGCTTCTGATAAAATGAGCACTTGCTCAATTTGGCATACAACTAATGCTCCCTTAATACTTGCAAAACCATCCTCAAATGATGCTCATGCTCTTCTTCTAACTTGGAATATACAAAGATGTCATCCAAAAAGACAATGACAAACTTGTCTAAATATTCTCGGAAAACACCATTCATTAAGCACGTGAAAACAGTTGGTGCATTTGACAACCCAAATGGAACCGCTGTGAACTCATAATGACCATACCTTGTCCTGAAGGAGGTCTTGTTGATATCGTCCTCCTTAATCCTTACCTGATGGTATTCTGACCTGATATCTATCTTCGAAAATATCTTGGCATCATTTAATTGATCAAAGAGATCATCAATCCTTGGCAGAGGATATTTTTTCTTTACAGTCACTTTATTCAACTGTCTAAAATCAATGCCCAATATTAATGTCCCATATTTATTCTTCATGAAAAAGACTATGGCACCCCAATGTGACACACTTGGGCATATATACCCCTTCTTCATAAGTTCTTCAAGTTGCATTTGCAACTCCTTCAGCTCTGGTGTACTCATTCTGTAAGGAGTCTTTGACACTGGAGCTTCTCCAGGAATTAAATTTATAGAGAAATCAATATCTCTCTTTGGGGGTAGTCCTGGTACCTCCTTGAAAACATCTTATAAAAAATATTCCAGGACTGCATGATCTTCCAAATTTGGAACCTTATCTTTAGGTGTCTCTTCCATATGTGCTACAAATATTTGACACCCTTTTCTATAACATTTCTTCAGCTGCAATGCTGAAATTTCTCTGATGGTTACTTCCTTGGGAATTCCCTGCACTTTCCTTAGGTTCCCTTCCTCATCCAAGAAAGTAAATGCCTTGTTATGACAGTCCAGGATAGCATGATGTTGGTCCAACCAATCCATCCCAATTAGACATTCATAAGAACCTAAAGGCAAGATGTTTAACTCTGCTCTAGTGTTCCGTCCATTCATGTCCATAAGACATGACTTAACCATTTCATTAACTTTTATTTTGGCTCTAGTAGCCAGATGCACCAACCAAGATTTTCCATGCTTGCTTCTTGGCACATGCAAACTTTCCACCATCTTAGGATCTATATAACTATGACTAGCTCCTAAATCAATTAAAATAGCAATGGTTTGGTTGTTGATCATACCTTCCACTTCAATCATATGTGACTGATATTCTGCTTGTTTGTTTTCTAGGGCTGCATATGTCCTTGGTACATTTCTGTTCATGTCCTCCACTGTTTCATCTTGTTGTACATTGTGAACAATCCTCAATTTCTCACCTCTGTGACGAAAATCTCTGAACATATGATCTCCTTTACAACCCCAACATTGAATAGGTGGTTGCCTTGGCCTTTGACCCCCTATTTCAATCTCTCTGGGCTCTCTATAAGTTGGTTGTTCCTGACGATTATTTCTGAAGAATGGTGGCTTAGTCCCCTTCTTCCTCTTAGCGATCTTGAATTTCTCTTTGTCTTCCCAAGATTTTTGGAAAGTTGGCCTTGCTTTTTGTTGATCATATAAGCATTTATCTCACCTTATGGTCTCCTCCAATGTCTCGGGATCATCATACTATATTTTTTCACTGATGAATGATGGAAATCCACTCAAATACCTTTGAATCTTAACTGTCTCATCCTTGATGAAAGAGACATACTTCAACAGTTCTAAAAACATTATTTCATATTCATCTATGGTCATACTCCCAAGCTTGAGTTCAAAGAACTCTTTCATTTTCTTGTCATGGTATCTCTTAGTCAAGTATTTCTTTTCAAAATACTTCTTGAATTCCCTCCAAGTAACACTTTTCTCATTAATGTGTTGCACCTGCACAAGTTGATCCCACCACATGGATGTCTTTCCCTTGAGTTGATAGATGGAAATTCTACCTTCTGCATGAGAATAATAATTATGTAATTGAAAATACTTTATCATGCCCAACAGCCATGTCTCTGCATATTCATCTTTCTTGTGCTCACCATCAAATGTAGGAGGTTTGATTTTGTTCATTTCTCCTTGTAGCTCATCCACCCCAGACCCCTTATGCTTCCTGAAAAGGGATGGACTTGAGTTGTTTTGTTCTCTCTTATGGGAATTCCTCTGGGAGTGATGGTGATGTCTACTAACACTTATTTTTCTTCTTTTCTCATCAAGAGACCTATGACTTCCTGATTTGCTTGAGCCACTCTCCTTATCCAAATTCTTTTATATTATGTTCAAGCTCTGCATTAACTTCATGTTGAAGTCATACTACTGCTCCTTGGCTCTCATAAGCCTTTAATTATCATCTTTATGGATTTGGACATCCTTCTGCAAATTTTTAATGGTCTCTACCATATTCATGTTTTCATCCCTTCCTTCTCCATGTCCATTGGAGTTTGTTCCTCAATGCCCAAATGGACATCCATCCCTCTGATTTCATCTTCTTGGTTGTAATTTCCATGTGCCTCTTCCATTACTCTGGACTCTATGTTAATAATGATCAGGTCTATTTGTCGTTAACTCTGCAAAATGTCCAGCCAACAAAACTTTGTCAGGCTAACTATTTCAACAATTTCATGAAAAATATGAAACATTTTGGTTCAATAATATATCAGAATTATTTATTCTAATTTCCTGAAAAATTGAGTGCCCAGATCAATTTTATGGGTGAATATTTATATTCTACTATCTGAGACCTTTCCAATGCCTTCTCCCATGCTCAATTCTGAGTCTTGAGCAGAAATTTATGGCTATTTAAAAAATTTCCATTAATTTGTCTGTTCATTTTTCAACTTGGCGCAACTATGCGCTGTAATTATGCATTTTTGCACCTACTCCATTGGAGTTTTCATAGGATATCAATTGGGTTTCTTCATATACATATTATGGACATTCTTTCCAAGTTTCATCTTTTTCTGAGTTCTTGGATGATAGTTACAGCCTGCTGAAGTTCTAGGCCAATTTGTGTTTTTTCGTCTGGAATGCTACATGTACCTTATTTTCCATGTTAAACACTTTTAACATGACCAGAAATTCAATTGCGCTCTGGGAATGGATTTTATGGTTCAATATATTTCCATTGATTTCTCCTATGCCTCAATCTGATTTCGGAGCAGAAAGTTATGGCTTTTTTAAGTTAGTTGGGTCTTAAAATTTACCCTCCACTATTTGTGTTGTAACTTTCTCATAAAAGCTCCATTTGACGAACAATTTAAACCATTAGAAATATCTCTTTGAGCTCTTTTATTTGAGTTGTAGAGACAGAGTGTTCTCATGGTTTTTGAGTACCTAAAAACATTGTTAAGGGCCTCAAAAACACGCTGCAAAAAGATGATGTTCAAACAATATAAAATGTCGCGAAAATCCGTTGGTTTTTCGTTGTTGTTCACCATCCAAACGACTTCTCGTGCACAAATTTCAACCTGTACACACATATTTACCATGCACAACAAAACCACAAGTTAAATCGTGCTATGCGCACCTATAACCATTGTGCAACACTTCTTTGTTGCGCCAATAACTTGTGTGCACTACTTTTGTGTTGCGCGCCAATATCCACCGCGCACAGTTTTGGTTCTTTCACTATTACTTGTTGTGTGCAATTTTTATATCACATGGTGATATTTTATGCGAAATTCACTCTATGTGTTGCATCATGCCAACATTTAGTACGCCCCCACTGTGCACCAACATTCTGTGTGCACCATTAACTAAACTATCGTGCGACAACATATCCCCACATTGCGAGTGCACCAACCAAACTCCTTTGCGCTTTGCCAATACAGTGCACACCACACGCACCATTATTATGTGTGTGTACACCATGCACACATTATTATGCGTATGCACACCGCGCAATGTTAAATTTAGCACGCGCACCCACACACCATATTTTTCCACGCGGCACCAAAATTTAGCGTGCACCAGCACGCCAATATTTTTCTGCGTAGTGCCCAATTTTACATATCACAAGATTTTCACTATGCATCATGCATTTTCAGTGCGCCCACCTGCACACGTTCATTTTTATGCACATCAATTCCTTGTGAATTGCGTTGCAGAAATTGGGGTTTTTGCTTAACGTTTTCCCCAATTTACCATAGACATTATGCAACTATGAAATTTTCTCAATTTCACCCTGATAACACCAATTCCACCTCTAAAACAACAAATCATTGTGGGTTGACATTTCTAGAATGATTTTTTTTTCCAAACTCAAATCACGAATTGAGAATTTTAATTACTAAATTCGCTCCATCTGTCATGGCTTCACTGTAACTTCAAATTCGACCCATTCTAGGTCTGAATTTTCTAGAACAGATATTAAATAAATAATATCTCACCACATGGTCTAATTTCTCAATTTTCCCATGAATTTAACAACAGAAATTGGGGTTTTTTTCCCAATTCTGCACAATTGTTGTTACTTTTTACCATGGACGCTTTGCGACTCAAAATTTGGCCACTTCGAAAGCAATCCTCTGTGAAATTTCTCTTCAACTCAACTTGCTCGGCCCATCCAGGCTCAATGTTGAAAACTGAAGCTCTAATACCATGTTGTAACGTCCCCGACCACCCAGGTCGGGCCACGATACACAAGAGAATGCTTTCACTCTCTCTGCAGAACATACTGTAACATACCCAACATCCAACTGAGCTATGCCACATAAAATTTTTGAACTACATGCAATTAAAACATATACACATAGAACCTTTGTGAAACTTCATAAATAAAATGTAAACAGATAAATACATTATGTAAAAGCACAAATTCATACTGAAATAGCAGTAACCATAGACATGCAAGATATATAGGAAATACCCATAAACATACGGATAGTCATAACCACGCATAGGATAAACCCATAAAACTGAACATGTAAATAATAATGCAGCTTGTAAATTTATCACACAATTGGCTCTTATCTTTGTAAGAATATCACCAACTACGTGCAGACCTTCCACGAACCTCACAGCCTTAGACCACACTGCTCATCACTCTCAGCAATGGGTCACCCCCTAGCTGGGACTAAACTCCACCTGGGTAAAAGGGATTCCTAACCAAGCTAATGGCTCATAGACAATAGGAAATACTCTGTCACAGGTGCCTATTCAAAATAACAACCTACAGTCCCTCATTCCCCACATGCATGTCCCACCCCAGGAAGTGTGCCCCTTCTCTACTCAACGGTCCTTCGTCTGCCCCACTTCCTTTCTGGGCTTCAACAACATGCCGGACAGGAAGTCTCAAAGCCCTGTAGTTGTAGTTTAGCACCTCAGGAAAAACATTCCCAGCAATTCTCTCACCCAGAGAGAAATTGCTCACGGGCCTAACAACCCGCCTCTTCAATATCCCACAGGCCTAACAACTCGCTTCTTCAATCCAGCTCCCAAGCTAACCAGCTACTCAAAACAAGTATGGTTATGGATACAGTTCAGGTACAGTGATAGGAAGGTACGAAATATAGCTTACTGAGTGAGTGAGTGATCATGGAACACTGGCCAAATGATGGAAGGAATGATGGGAAATGAACTAAGTCCAAACAATATGTATGCATATCCCCAACTTGACACTTTTCATGTTGGGAGCTACTTTGACCCATTTTTCCCCATCTTTAGAACTTAGGATAAAATAAGTATCCATACTTTATACTTTAAGAAATATTAATATAATATTCATTTTTGGCTTAAGCTCCCTAGCTTAGCTCCTTTTCTTTAACTTTTAGCCCCCACCCTTTCCAGTGGAGTTTAGTCCCCCATCTATTTTATCATGGTCATTCTACGTGCAGCTATGTATTTTATATTAATCATGAGACATATACAAAAATAGACGCATTGGCCTTTAACGTTTAGGCTCTCCAGCCTAATCATCACAAAACGGTTCACCAGCCTATAAAACACAACATATACACAAAGGCTTCTTGGCCTCAAAATCGTGCGCACTTAAGTTGCTACGCACGGTATCCTGGAATGTGCACACTTCATAATTTTACTGCGCAGTACATGTGCGCACTATGTCATGAAAGGTGCATATAAAAATGATATCAAACAGCTCACCAGCTTAAGTGCATTTGCATTTACATTTTCAATTGGGTTCGGCCTAGGGATATTACAGTAGGGATTAAACACAAGAAAGAGGCCCAATTAGACTCTTATGGTTCAACAACTATTCAATAGGATTTATGAATTGGTGAAAAGTGTCTTTCTATTCTTTTTATGTTTTTATGATTTATATAATTAATGCTAGAAATAAAACTAATCTAGAGATTTTGAAGAAGTATGTTATGAAAGGATAACCCTCAAGTACAATCAATGAAAGTAACCCACAATTTTCAATTCTCTAAGAACTAATTCTATTGTGAAATATTACTGCAAGATAACCTTCCGGAAACATAAAATGCAGAAAGAGGAAAATTCTTCTCACAAACAATAACTCTTATAAACAATGGATGGAAATAACCCCATAACTTTGTATTTCTAAGAAATAATTATATAGAAAGATATTGCTGCAGGAATACTCCCAAGAATCACATAACAGTTTGTCATCTGATCCACTATCAATTACATAAATAATTCTACAATAATCAATGTATTAAATGAAAAAACAAAGATTACAAGAAAGTAATAAAATATGCAAAGCACGTGTTGAAAATAATCTAGGAAGTATTCACTTGATCACACAAGATTGTTGGAAAATGTTTAACAGGTAGCATATGCTTGTCATTGATGGAAAGTACAGCAATGAAGATGGCATGGGTACAGGAAGAATGTACAGAGGATTCTTGGCATGTTTTACAGGCAGCATAGACTTGTCATTGATGGCAAGTACAGTAGTGATGATGGCTTGAGTACAGTAGTGATGATCAACGGTGCAGTGATAATCGGGGAAGAGCAACAAATGTGTTCGTTTTCCTGAATTCCCGATGGCCGTCAAATCTGAATAAGAGCATGCTAAAGAGTAAAGGTTGAGAAGCATTTATGTTCATTGGATCCCATCCAAAACTCCCAACAGAACGAGGGTCGTTAGATCTGAATATAGACAAGAATAGCACGCAGAAGAGGAGGATAGATCTCAGGCGTTAGATCCGAGCGCAGGGTCCGACCACCGTTGGATCGAGGAGAACCTGCACGTTCTTTAAAGTGCAAGGAGTAGAGGGCTCACAAAATCCCTAAAGCAGGAGGACCGTCCATCTCAGGAGGTTATGTGGACCGTTGATTCGACTCCCTGTCGGAGTTTCGGGGATCGAGAGTTGGAGATGACAAGTAATATCACCCACAGAAATCCCGATTTCGCGATATGCAAAATCGCGACGTAATCTGAGCCGTCAAATCAAGATCACATCTAGACCGTCGATCCGACTCACGTCAGCAAACCATGTCAGCTAGGAACACGTGGCACAACCAGGTAATGACAAGTGTCAGACTGATTCAACATTCCAAGCACATGTAAGTCACGAATCAGCGTGACACATGGCAGTTATTTAACACATGTAACGTCAGCAGATTTACACCCTGTCGGAGTTTCGGGGTTCGAGAGTTGGAGATGTCAAGTAATATCATTCACAGAAATCCCAATTTCGCGATATGGGAATTCGCGATTCAATCGCAGCCGTTGAATCAAGATTGAATCTGGACCGTTGAATCCAAGTCCATTTCGGGAATTCGAGGATCGAGTGTTGGAGATGTCAAGGAATGTTAACATCAAGAATTCCGATATCGCGATATGCGAAATCGCGATGTAATTGCAACCGTCAGATAAAAATGTGATATGGACCGTTGATGCGGCTTCTTTACGGAGTTTCGTGGATCAGGATTTGGAAGTGACAAGAAAATTCACCACAGGAATGTCGAAATCGCGATATGCGAATCACGAAATGATCTGAGCCGTCATATCAAGTGTTGATCAGGACCATTGATCCCACGCCATTTCGGGGTATCGGGGATCGCGACTTGGAGAATCGAGATGCCTCATCTCCAGACTCACGAAATGCAAAATCGCGAAAGAGTCTTATGCATAAGGTTGTGGTCACAGCCCTTGGTCACACCAACGAGAGGTAGAGGAGGAAGCTAGAGCAGCCAAGCTCCTTTTCGGAGCTCGTGACATGGAGACTCAAGATGTCTCATCGCAGAATCTCTGAATTGCGAAAGTGCGAAACGGGTAAATAATGCAAGATCCCATCAGAGTTAATCCAACGATGGAGGTGAAAATGAGCACAATCGGAGGGCTAATGTTGATCCTCAAAGTGTAACTGCTAGAAACCATTGATGGTTTCTACCAGAGGATGCAAAGAGACTTATGTGTGAGTTCCAGAGGAGTTGAAGAGTTACAAGGAATCTTCCAGTGGAATGAAGACGATTCGTGGAGGAAATTGACAGCTGAATGAGGGTTGGAACCTATAACTGAAACAGAAAGGATAAGCTCGACTATGCCAGAGAAGATGAAGAGTCTCAACTGCCAGAGAGGCTGAGGAATTTTAGTATAACACCCAGTGATGTTGAACGCATGGTTGAACTACGAGAGAAGTCGAAGAGTCGCGATGATGATCACGCAGAGCACTTGAGATGTGGAGGAAGTTGGCGCGGTATGAGCATGCAGAGGAATGGCGAATATTGCATGCACAAGATGCACAGAATCTATATATATATGGTACAGAGAAGAGAAGAGGTTGTTGTTGTTGTTGGAGTTGTTGTGATTATTTTTGTTGAAGGTCATACATGTGTGAAGAAGGAGGAGAGTGCAGCAGCTGAATTGAACAGAAGAGAAACTGTGTAGTGAATGGACATGGTGCACAGAGCATAAAAAGAAAAAGAACAGACAGCGCAAGTCATGTGTGCAGGAAGGCAGTGAGGCAGACAGAGCAACAAAATGCAGCAGAACAGTGATGATTCTGGTAAGCCATTGTTGAACATTATATCACTGTAATAAGTTTCAGTAGCAAAGATTTATATTTCAGGATGGAAGGGAGGTGCTAGGGAGGATTTTTGTCCTCATAGGTTCAAGTGGGTGCTTGAACACAGGGAGTTGTAGCTTCCATCTGGTTGCAGCCGGAGAAACCAGGGTGGCAGGGTGGTGCAAGGGAGAACTCTTGTTCTCTGTTATACAGGTTGGTGCCTGTATGATTGGAAGTTGGTGCTTCCATCT
>SNQJ01S0228930.1:0-14399 GCA_010110895.2 Picea sitchensis
TTTATTGGTACAGGTTTACAACGGTATATCTCATAGTGATAGTGTGACAGTGGTTCCATCATTCTACTTCTACTTCAGGGTGGCAGGACGGGGCAAGGAAAGGTGGTTGTAGAGAACACACTGAAAAAAATATGTAATGTCAACAGAGATGAATGGGACCTCAAAGTACCAGCAGTATTATGGGCGTATAGGACGACATGCAAAAACTTGAAAGGGCACACACCATTCAAACTAGTCTATGACCAAGAAGCAGTAGTGCCATTAGAATTTTTAGTACCCATCTTAGGCATAACAACTATCAAACAAATGACAAAACGTGGCGCAATAAAAGAAATACTGAATCATCTATTAGAAATGGAGGAAGACCGAATCCTGGCAGGATTCCATCAACAAGTGCAGAAGGCTAGAGACAAAGCATGGCACGATTGACACATTAAGAAGAATACTTTCAAGGAAGGAGATCTAGTATTTCTCTATGACAACAAATCGTTTTAGCACCTAGGAAAGATGAGAATTCATTGGTTAGGACCATACGAGCTCAAATATGTAACAAACAGTGGAGATGTACAGTTAAGATATTTAGTAGGCACAAACCTCAGAGGAATTATCAATGGGAGTTGACTGAAGTTATATAAGAACATTCGACCACCCACCGCACAGTTAAAAAAAAATAAAATGAAAAAGTACAAAGTATGCTAGAGAAAAAAAAATCCACATGACGCTTGAAACACGAATGTAGAAAAGGCAAGAACAACGTTTACATTCCAAAGAAAAGTGAGAAGGTAATGGAAAGTCGGCAAAAGCAGGATGACAGGACAACACTAAGTGGAATTAAGGCACGATAAGGACTGATCGAACATCACATTAAACATGCTACTAGAAATGGAAAAGTAAGCGTAATGGAAAGTAAGAAACTGTCGCAGATGCATTAAACCCACATTTATGGTGCATTAATCGCATCACAGAGGATTTATCCTTGATAAGCTTCATGACAAGCCCATACAACACGTGAGTATGGAAGCAACTAGTCTATTCATGAAAGGAGAACAGAAAGAGCGCAACATCATCCATAACGAACAGAGCGAGACCACAGAGCTCACCAAAGTCCTTCAAACTTAGCAAACCTTCGAAACTCACCACTATGGCACCACCAAATTTTTTCGAGCCAGGCCAGACAGCCAGACCGACCAGGGGTCAAACTAGGTCACGAGGATTGCTGGAAGAAAATGAGCAACATCAGCCGGAGATTGTCGATATCGATGAGATCCCATCCCTAGAGATAACACCAGTGAACTCTACACCAATACTGGAAGAGATTCAACAGCCACAATAAGAAGCCATGAAAGAGGACAAATCCAGTAGCAGTGTAGGAATCTCAGAATGAGGAAGCCAAAACCCAACAGGAAGTGAAACCAAAAAGCACTAAACCAGCCGCGAAAGTTAATGGAACAACACATAGTCAAGGATCAGAAGGGAAACTAGACAAGTTGCAGGTACCCAGCCTAGGTCAACCAACAGAAGAGACCACGAGAACTACCTCAGCTTGGCCAGAATGGCTTACAAGGGAGAAACCAGGAGTTGCTGGAACTTCTTACCAACCACCACAGCAGGAAGACATAGTTTTGATACTGAGCTCACCTCGTAAGAAACCAACAATAGAAATTGTGCTACCACGCATACCAAAGGGAGTACAGGTAGATCCATAGCTACTGGGTCACGTCAAGAAGCTCAAGTATTCCAACCATGACGTATCAGAAGAAACCAAGTACCCATAACTTGCACCAAGGGTTTTTATGCAAAACATAGTGGTAAACCAACTTGGAGAAATGATTATCCATCCACATCAATGGGTAGTTGGACTGGAAAAAACAGAAATTTTAGGGTTGCTGAAACTTCCACATTTTGGCAAAGGCCAATACATGACAACATGCATTAAGCATCTATTAGCAGTCATGCACAGAGGGGATATATGGTTGGACAAACCTGTCCCCATAACTATTGAGCTTATCGCATAGATAACATGACTACCCAGCTTGGCTATGGATCCCGCACTGATTCTGGATGGTAAATCCAAGGAGAAAGCATTAGCAGAGGAAATGAAGAAGAAATGGTACCGCCAGGGGGACAAGATGCATTATAATCAAACAGATCAACAATGTAGTGACACAATTGGGCACAAAGATCTTAGCCTATAAACTATTAAGAAAATTCCACAAAGACGAAGTACCAGCGGGAATCATCGCAGTTGCATCTCAGTGCGTACAAGGCACCTTCGTGAGTTGGGTGCCTTATCTATTAAACTTGTTCCAAGTGGACTACAAGGATGCGCAGGACCTCGGTACAAAATTCCATTACTCATGGCTTCTCACCCTCATAGCCTTCATGGTATGGCGGGAACCAGAGTATGTAGTTTTTTGTACTAGACCACAACCAGCGGGAGCAAGATATCTATTACTAAGATCTGGGCCACAGGCCAAGCATAAGAGGGAAAATGGAATCATATTTGAAGCATACCTATGGGACATATAGGAAGCTATCAGCCGATCATGGAGAATAACACCAGAGGCTGTCGCACGATATGGGGACATCACTAAATTTTGGGCTACACGTCAAGCCATGTGGATACAACCAAGGTAGGATCTAGATAAACAATGGATACCAATGTGCTACTGCATCATAGAAGGTGATATAGACATGGTCATCAGTGAATGGCCTAATGGATGGAGGATCCCATCCACTCCCCAGAAAATACTGGAAGGACCCGCAGAAGGAGAAGCAACACAGGCGAAAACACAACCTCTGCAAATCCCAGTACCCAAGAAACCAAGGACGAGCCAAAACAAGCCGACTCAGGAAAACAAAAGGTAAAAGTAGATAGGAACCTAGAAGGGGTAGAAAGAGACCAACAAACAGCCGAAAAAATATAAGGGAGTGCAAGAGACCATCCAAAATCCCATCACATAGGAACCAGGGGGAACTAAGAGACCGATTGTATAGGAAACAGGCACGCGCAAGAAATAAAAGGCGCAACAAGCATCACCGGACTATATGATCGTGGAGGATGATGGAGAAATGATTTCCAGAATGGTCTAGGATTGTCTAGCAGAAGATTTCAATCACACAACACATCACAGGGATAAACTGCAAAAAGAGCTAGCAGAAATGGGACAACTCCTTAGGACACTCGAGGAGGCCCAGAGAGAAAGTAGCAGTAGAGGCATAGATTCGTCAACAACACAAACCAACGAAAGAGTGGAGGTATAAGAGTGAGACCCAATACTCCAAATCCACATGCACATGCAACAGTCTACATAAAACCGAGCATGTTATGAATGGATGAAATTGTGGGACAGACACCACTAAAGGATTTGGACCACACCTAATTGGTCTTGACAAAGATGCCATCAAGGGAACTGTACAAATTGCAGGTTAGCGTGGACCACGAGATGTAGTCTCGGACACATAAAAACTTAGTCGAGCTACAAAAAGAAACAAAGAAGTGGGAAGCGCTAGAAAAATATTGTGAACAGGCCAAATCCGAAACTCATAAGGAGACATAATGCAGGAACGAAGAGTGGGAGAAATTTTTGAGAAACTTCCAAGCACTGCAAAAGGAAACAAACTCCCAGCCGTAGAAAATATTGATGAAATTGCGCAGGTAATTGCTTGATAACAGAAGGATATCGAGGATCTTCGAGAACAAATCACACCAGTAACTCCACCGACAGTAAAAGAGCAAAGGAGGTAGTAAACAACAGTGAAAATATAGGATATGGAGAAACAAGTTAGCATGGTAGCTTACTTGCTCGATAAAGAAATGCAACTTTGGACAAGACTGGAGGAGGATCCACAGGTTCAACATTGGGACAAGGAAGATGAAAGGATCAATGTAGTGATCCAAGAACTCAAATAGAGGAAAAATACCATACCAATCCCAGAATGCATCAAGGGGATGCAAGAGATGAAGAATATGCAGGCGAAACTTATCACTGCACAAACACAGAAACAAGAGCATTAGGATCAAATAGAACCATTACAGGAATGGGTAGCAAAAGTACATGCACAGGTAGAAGAATCTAGAAAACAGATGGCATAGACACATGAAGAATGTGCAAGATTAGTGAGAGACAAAGTGGTAGTTCAGGTAGTGGATACCATTAAGGAGAAGACCGCGCAGACACTGATAAAAGCAGCAGAGCTGAGGGAAAAGTTCCAGATGATCACCAAGGAGATCAAGGCATCTCAAAAAGATTAGGTGGCTCGAGACGAGTCACATGTCAGTGTTGGGGGCCTATTGGTAGCAGGCTGAAGTGGGAAAGAAAGTGTGCACAAAGAAGAATGATAGTTGGAAGATAAATCGTGGGAAAGAAAACATGCAAGAGGAAAGCAACAAATGGTAAGAAGCACAACATGCATGCATGCAAGAAGGAGGCAACAGCTAGAAGGAAGCAAAGAACGCATGCAGATAAGGAAGACCTAACGACAGTAGGGTTAGGGTTTTTGTAAGGTTTTGTGTAAATGGTTGAAGAGCCCGATAGATATAAATATAGATACATAGGTATCATAGAAAAGGTTCAGTTCACTACTTTTGTAGGGGTTGATATGGTATGTAATGGTTTTGATTAGATGAACTACTTTTGTAAAGCAGTTGAACTAGAGTGGAGGAGGGAAGGTAGATATTGAGGATTAGATCACAGGTCGAGGATCCTGGTGAGATCTAGTTCATGTTGGCCCTTGGTTATGAAATTATGCAAAGATCAAGAAAGAAAAGGGATAATGTGAACTTCGTGGAAGACACAGTGATTATTATTGGGTCGAAGTGAGAAAAATAGCAGAAAAGACTGAGCGAAGCCTGAGAAAGAAATTCGTTGGACGAGGATATCGAGGATGACAGATAAGGAAGAAAGAAGGATCGTGGACATGTCATCAAGCAGAAAAATCCACCATTGGATGCTTTGGAGCACCGCGCGAGAAGGAAGGAAAGACAGGCTGGTGAAGCCTTGGAAATATGGGTCAAGTTGACCTAGGGTTTTAGACACCTAGGGTTTTGGTATCTAGGGTTTTGGACACCTAAGATTCGGCCTAAGGCTATTGGTGAGATATTGTAATATATAAATAGAGGTCAAGAGGACCTGGGTTGAGTTGGTGTCAAGATAGGTTGTCATTTTTTATGTGAGTGATTGTTATATTATGAGAGAGAAGTGCTAAGTATGGGAGTCATCTGGTATTGTAATATCTTCATATGGGTGCGAAGATCAACCCTACAACTGGGTGCACAGGGAGGGAAGAGAATGGGGGGAAAAGAAAGAAGATCTTCTACCTAAGAGCGCAGACTAGAACTGTATGCTTTACCTCAATATATTATAGCATAGTTATGTGGACATAGCTCTAGAGAGAGGGTGAACCACGTATATTTTGTGTTGTGTGTGATTGGTATTTTGTATTTGTCATTGATATACTGTGATTGCATTAGTTCTTTAGATCAGATAAGTAGATGTGCAAAATAGATCTAAGTTGATAAGTGATGTATGAATGTTGTGTTGTTCTTGTGCAAGATCCACTTGATATTCCTTTTCATTGTAGACATCTCTGTCCTGCAACCCACTCATAATTGCTTCGGGTGAGACTGCATCTGCTTTGTAGGTGTTGCCAAAATGGCTAGTAGTTAGGGATTGTTGGTGTGCTCTTGGTGTTGAACCCTGGGTCTACCCTTGTGCCAACAAATGGTTCAATTGTTGGGACCAGATTCTTTTTAAGGGAATGTCAAGGTGGTTTCCGTCGAAGACAAAGATTCAAAAGTGGATAGAGGATCAAGAGAAGGACTTCGTTGAAGCCCAGAATAAGAACCCTAATCTTAGCACTGAGGATTGGCTAGAAAGATATATCTTCACTGATATACATGAGATATTCTTTGGAGGGATCCATCATGAGTTATATGAGTGGCTAGCTATATTAGTCGATACCCAGTTCGAGATCTGATCCAGACTTCCTATGTTTTGGATGTCGGAGTTGATCAATAAGGTCAAGAAAGATGATAGCACCGTATCACGAGCAATATATCACTAGTTTGATAGTACCATTGGAGGGTACATCACAGAGTTTGTTGTTGATAGAGTAGAGTCGCACAACCAAGCTGAAAGATATTTCTTCAAGGGACCCAGAGGAAAATTTCTACAATTCCTAAAGTTGAGACTCAAGATGCTATTGCATGAAAAGAACATCTTGAAGATACAATAGACTAGTCAGATCTAGAAAATCTAATGTTCAAGAATTCAGACAGTGACATCGACACAGAAGCCAAACATACGCGTAGTGGGAGAGTTTTCTGAGAGGTCTACCTTGAAAACATGTTTAAGAAGAACTACAGGGAGGAGGGTTTCTATAGTGGAGAAGAAGCAGATCTGATGGACGAAGAACATTCAGAACCCCCCGGGACAGAGGAAGGACAAGCTGAAGAAATTCACCGAGGAGAACCTGAAAACTCATAAACCATGTAGACCATCAAAGTAAGTACTGTTATCCTTCCTGATGATTCAGTCTTAATAAACCAGAGTAATCCTAGTCACCAGAGAGTCTAAAGCACTGTCAATAGTAGTCCACCACACATTCAGTCAGGAACCATAGGATGATCTATGGCAGATGATATGAGACTCCCTATATTTAGGGGAGATGGATCCAAAGATCCTGATCAACAATGTGTTCTATGTGAAGCCATATGGAACATTAAGAATGTCACATATGAAGTTGTCAAAAGAACCCATTTCAGTGCAAATCTCATAGATCGTGCACTTAGTTGGTACATGAAACTTGTCCAAGGACTTGCACAGCCTAAGCCATTGAATCAGATCAAGAATGCGCTAATTGAAGAATTCAAGAAACCTAAGTCAGAATCCCAATGTATCACAGAGCTGAAAGAGATCAAGCAGAAGGTAGATGAACCTATTTGGGAGTTCGATCAGAGATTCAAGACCTTAACAGGCCGATTAACTTTTCAGATCCCAGACAAACAAAACAAGTAATGGTTCATTGCTACCCTTCTACCACACATCAGAGTTCCCCTGATGAAACATAAGATTGCTTCACAGGCTGAGGTGTTGGATATCGCCATGAAGTTGGAATCAACCCCCATGGGAGAATCCAATTCAGGTATGAGTAAGATCCCGAATCAGCTAACTAGCTTGTCTCTGTAGGTCGAAGATATGAAGAAAGAGAAGGGAAAATATAAAAGAGAAGGCATATGGTGTGTCAAATGCAGATCAGAAGGTCATGATAAGGAACACTGCCCTTTATTCAATGAATATTTGGCTTCTAGAGCTCCAAGCCTCTTGAAGCAAGTCACCTTACCCTAGTGTGAGGTATGCATAAACAGACATCATACTAGTGAGTGCTATTATATGCAAAATTATGTTTAGACACCTAAAAAATTCTATTATACATTATGTAAGTCTGTAGGACATGATGATAGGGATTGTAGGGATTATGATCTCATGCATGAAAGGTCAAGAGACATATATAATATCCAAGATGAAGTACAACAAGAAGAAAACACTACGTAGTAAAACTCTCTAGGAAGAGGAAACTTCAATCCTCACGGTGGATTCAGAGGAAGAGGACAAGGAGGAGGAATGGGTCGAGGCTGAGGAAAGATCATCTGTTATAACTGCACACAACCTGGACACCTTGCAAGGGATTTTCAGAACCCTTGTACTACTTTCAGCCACTGCATCTCATTTGACCATGTTATAGAACATTGTCATGTACTTCTAGCTAAGCTTCAGGAAAGACAAGCACCCCAACAGAACCCACGAGTGCAATTGATCTATGTTGAAACTCGTGGAGAAGACCCTAGATTCACTGTTATAACCAGAGGAGGCACTATTACAGGAGAAGACAAACAGACACAGGGGAAGACTATAGAAGATTCGGGAATCCGGAAAGATGTAGAGAAGACCCAAAATTTTGATGCAAAGAAAGAAAGATAGATGTTTGAGGAAGCTAGGAAATAATTTAGAGGAAACCAAGGATCTACATTAAAGACAATACCAGAAGTGAGAGAATATGAAATGCCTCTGGCATTTGATCATTCTTCTTTGCTAGGAGAAGGAAAAGAGGTAAGAAAGCTCATGGAATTCCTATACACTTGTACTAAATTGACTCAGGATGAAAACCTTGTACAAGAGATACAACATATAATCAGACAATATGAGCTAGGAAAGATAGACCCCTTGCTAAATAGGGCAGCACACCAAATTGGTCAGAAGAGAAGGAAAAATAAGTAATTACGTTTGAACGCTCAAATAGGAGTGTATGAGATAGACTATGTGGTCCTCGACTTAGGGTCGGAGGTCAATGGCATGATGAAGAAAACCTGGGCACGGATGGGAAAACTAAAGTTGATCTATTCCCCTATCAGGCTTAGGATGGCTAACTAGCAAGCTTTCAACCCATTTGGATGATTGGAGCATGTCCCTGTGGACATTGATGGAGTAAGAACATTTGCAGATTTTGAGGTAATTGAAATAGTTGATGACAGTTTCCCTTACCCTGCGCTGTTAGGAATTGATTGGGCCTTCAATAACTCTATTGTTGTTGAATTAAAGAAAATACATATGAATTTTGAAGGAGATGGCCTTAGGGTCATCACACCTTTAGATCCATATGAAGGTCAACGATACACAGAGCCCATCAGAGAAGAAAACTGTGCATATGCACTAGAAAACATATACAAGATAACAACCAGAAAACATGATTACATTAATCCTACAACCAATGGGAATCTAAGTTGGAGAAGTGACAATGCGTGCTCATAAGACTCAAAAGAAGCACTAGAGAACTGGTAGAACTAGATGTATGAAGTATCTACAAGGAGATGTGCTAGATTAACTAGAGAAGTTCACTGGATCGACACAACAATAAGTAACTTACCCACATTTGATGGTCTGAATCCGTTAGAAGCTTTCCTATCAGAGTTTCAAGCAAGTGTACACAACAGAGGTTGTTGGCAATGGATGAGGCCTTGAAATCCACACTAGAAATATGGTGGGGGATGCACAAAAGTAATATTACAGATTGGGTACAATGTCATACTTTGATGACAATGCGATTCTTATCACAAGTAGAAGGCTAGGAAGTTCACTACACAAGTCGAAGCTTCCCAAAGGACCATGTGTGAAGCTGTGAGGAAGCCTGGAGAAACATTCCTCAAGAACAATGGGTGCACAAATTCATTACCACACTGGACACAACACCTATCAACTGGTACCTTCAAGTAGAACTGCACCTCATCACCACAGATTGGAAAGGTATGACTCAGAATTTTATAACTACATTCTTATTTGAAAGTCAATTTCCTTCAGTAGACCAAGTAGTGTATATTGTGAGACAAAAAGTATCCGAGGAGGTATCCAACCTTTCCTTATAATAGGAAGAGGATGAATGGACTGCGCCTCTCCAGAAACTGCAAGGCTGTTACAACATCAATACCAACGAAGATGATGATCCTAGGAAGGTGAACATCGTAGAAACAGAGGGCTAGAGAGATGTGGAAGGACCACGAGTCAAGCTTCCATTCATTGGAAAACCAATCAAGATTAATAAGGTCAATATTGGAACAGAGCAGACACCAAAGTTTGCAAATGTTGGAGATTACTGGGATGCTGCTACCATTGATAAAATTACAGAATTACTGCATGAATATCAGGACTTGTTTCCAACCAAGTTCACTGATATGAAGGGAATTATAGGGCCTATGGGAGAGATGAGGATCCCTTTAAAACCAGATGCTAGACCAGTCAAACAAAGACCTTACAGATTGAACCCTAAATATAAGGAAAAAGTGAAGATTGATCTTGATAGAATGCTGGAAGCAGGGATTATAGAACCTATGGAAGAATTAGAGTGGATAAGCCCTATGGTGGTGCAAGACAAGAAAACAGGAGAAATCAGGATATGCGTAGATCTCAAAAAGTTGAATGATGCTTGTTTGCATGACCCCTTCCCTACACCATTCATTGACGAAGTGTTATATAATGTGGGAGGCCAGGAAGTATATTTTTTTACAGATGGATTTTCAAGATACCATCAGATACAAATTTCCAAGGAAGACCGCCATAAGACCACATTTGCAACAGAATGGGGATCCTACCAGTATACAATGATGCCATTCAGATTGAAGAATGCCCCAACCATATTTTCCAGGGTGGTGGTTGAAGCATTCAAGGAATTTCTGCATAAATTTTTAGAAGCATACTTTGATGATTGGACTATGTTTAGTTTGTTGAAAAATCACATTGAATGTCTAAGGCTAATGTTGGATAAATGCAAGCAGTGTCAAATTGCTTTGAATCTGAAGAAGTGCATTTTATTTTCACCATTTGGAGTTCTGTTAGGACATATTGTATGTAAGCAAGGATTATTGGTAGATTCGTCCAAGATCACTATTATAGTCGATCTACCCCCTCCTACAACAGTTAAATAACTGCGCATTGCGCTGGGAAACAAAAGATACTATAGGAAGTTCATTAAGGGATATGCTCAGATTACAACACCCATGGAGAAGCTGTTGAAAAAGGATTTTCAGTTTAGTTGGACTGAAGAATTCCAACAGATCTTCGACACACTGAAATAGAAAATGGTTACTACACTTATTCTGGTTTTCCCAGATTGGACCAAGGAGTTTCATGTGAATGTCGATGCATCATCCATTGCATTGGGAGTTTTGTTAGCACAACTAGGAACAAGAGACATTGACCACCTGTTAGCCTTTTCTAGCAAGAAGCTATCCCCAACTAAGATTAACTATACCACTACTAAAAGAGAGGGATTAGCCATGGTGTATGCACTACATAAATTTCACCACTATTTGTTGGGAGGAAACTTTAAAATTTTTATTGATCACTCCATGATGAAGTACCTAGTCAAAAAGCCAGTGTTGGGGGAAAGAATATGTAGATGGCTTCTGCTGTTTCAATAATATGATTTTGAGATCATAGTAAAACCAGGAAGAATGAATAAGGGTCCTGACCACTTGTCAAGGTTGGAACATGGAGAAGAGCCGACTAATTTGGAAGATACACTGCTAGATGCACACCTACTAGCCATTAGAAATATCGATGATCACTTCGCAGAGATAATCTAGTTCCTATCAACAGGAATGGCACCTAGTGAGTACACAATTCCATAGTAGAAAAAGATAGTAGTGCGCACTATAGATTTTCCACTTATAGCTGGACATCTATACAAGATGGGACCGGATGAGATATTGCGAAGATGCGTTATGGAGGAAAAATGATCGTTGATCCTTGCAGAAGATCATGAAGGAATCACAAGAGGACATTATGCAGGGAAAGCAATTGCATAGAAGGTTCTTAGAGATGGCCTTTGGTGGCCTACCTTACACAGAGATGCTAAATACTATTCCAAAGCCTGCGATGTATGACAAAGAGTTGGGAAACCATCCAGAAGAGAAGAAATTCCATTGGTACCACAACTAACCCTAAAAATCATTTTAGAAATGGGCCATTGACTTCATTGGACCTACAAACCCCCCAGGAAAGCGTACAGGAGCAAGATACATCATCACTGTGACAGAGTACTTGACCAGATGGGACGAAGAAACAGAAGTCAAGGACTGTAGTGCAACTACAGCTGCACGCTTCATATTTGATGACATCATAACCAGGTTTGGATGCCCAAATATCCTCATGAGTGATCAAGGAACACATTTCATAAATAATACAATTGAATCCTTGACTGAAGAATTTACAGTCCACCATCAGAAGAGCACACTGTACCATCCTCAAGAAAATGGGACAGTTGAAGCATTCAACAAGATCTTGGAGACAACACTAACCAAGACTTGTTGTGTGAACAAAGATGATTGGTATTTAAGAGTACCAACAATTTTATGGGCCTATAGAACCACTTGCAAGAAGATAACAATGCAGACCCCCTTCAATTTGGTATACGATTTTGAAGTTGTTGTTCCCATGGAATATCTAGTACCAAGCCTGAGAATTGCTGCTTTTATAGATATGGATGACATTGGAGCTATTCAAAAGAGGCTCGCACAGTTGGTCAAACTTGAGGAAGATTGATTCATTGCAGGATTCCATCAACAAGTTCATAAGGAAAGAGAGAAGGCATACCATGACAGACACATCAAGCAAAAGGAATTTAGACAGGGAGACCTAGTGCTGGTCTATGACAGCAAGCTCATAAAACATCTTGGAAAGTTTAGAATGCATTGGCTAGGGCCATATGAGATTGCTTATGTTACAGAGGGAGGAGATGCACAATTGAATACATTGAATGGAGAATGGAAGGAAGGATTAGTGAATGGGAGTTGGCTGAAGTTGTACTATGACAACCAGTTGCCTCACAACTCTCAATAGAAGCATGAAGAAAAGGGTCTAGGTACCAGGTGCAGTTTAAACTGGGTACTAGACACAAAAAATATAGTTTGCACAAGGAGGAAGAGGAGGTATAAAACATAAAGAAAAGGCTGCACTGCATAGCCTGGAGTCGAAGTAAAACAGGAAGATTAGATCTGAAGTGCCTCGAGATGAGTCATAGGTGAGTGTTGGGGGCTTGTTGGCCCTTGTTTATGAAATTATGAAAATATCAAGAAAGAAAAGGGAGAATGAGAACTTAGCAAAAGACATAGTGACTGTTATTGGATCGAAGTGAGCAAAAGAGAAGAAAAGATGGAGCGAAGCCCGAGAAAGAAAGTTGTTTTACAAGGATATAGGGGATGATAGATAAGAAAGAAAGAAGGATAATGGACATGTCATCAAGAGGAAAAATCCACCATTGGATTCTTTGGAGCACCACGCAAGAAGGAAGGAAAGATAGGCTAGAGAAGCCCTGAAAATAAGGGTCAAGTTGACCTAGGGTTTTAGACACCTAGGGTTTTGGTATCTAGGGTTTTGGACACCTAGGTTTCAGCCTAAGGTTGTCGATGAGCTATTGTAATGTATAAATAGAGGTCAAGAGGACCTGGGTTGGTTTGGTGTCAAGATAGGTTGTCATTGTTGATGTGAGTGATTGTTGTATTATGAGAGAGAAGTGCTAAGTGTGGGAGCCTTTTGGTATTGTAAGATCTTCAGCTGGGTGCGAAGATCAACCCTACAACTAGGTGTGTAGGGAGGGAAGATAAAGGGGGAGAATAAAGAAGATATGCTAGCTAAGAGCGTAGACTAGAACTGTATTCTTTACCTCAATATATTATAGCACAGTTCTGTGGACGTAACCCTAGAGAGAGGGTGAACTACGTATATTTTGTGTTGTGTGTGATTGGTATTTTGTATTTGTCATTGATATACTATGATTGCATTGCTTCTTTAGATATGATAAGTAGATGTGCATAATATATCTAAGTTGATAAGTGATATATGAATGTTGTCTTGTTCTTGTGCTAGATCCACTTGATATTCCCTTTGGTTGTAGACATATTTGTCCTGCAACCCCCTCATAACTTCTTCAGGTGAGACTGCATCTGCTTCGCAGGTGTTGTCAAAAGGGACAATAGTTAGGGCTTGTTGGTGTGCTCTTGGAGCTGAACTCTAGGTCTGCCCCTGTTCCAGCAGCTCGCCTCATATAGATCTTACCTATCTAAGGAGAGTTGTAAGCGCACGACGTGAGAATTGCAAAACTCCCATAATAAGAGAGCCAAGAGCCAAATCTTTGTGGACGTAGCCCATGAGGGGGTGAACCACGATAATACCTATGTAATGTAATGAATGAAGGCATATCTTTTTCATACTTTTAGTAGTTAAATTTTGTGTGTAATGAATGAATGATTTATTATATTGCTTGGTTAATTTTCGTTGGGATATCAAGAAAATATGCCATGGAGGTTAAAATATAAAAGAGAATAACAATAGTTTGTAACACAAGTTATAATATATGGTTCAGAATATAGATTCCATATCTATCGCTCAATCCTAGGCTGTAAACACCTGAGTCTTATAGCCACCCATCTAAATCTATCTCGGGTGAGACTGCGCAGTGCATTCTGTGTACTGTGTTGCCTTATGGTTTACCAGAAGGGTCAATACTTTTAGGCTTTGTTGGTACCCTGAAAGATATGAACCCCAGGTAAACAACGTAGGTGTTGGATTAATGAGAGGGGGGGCGAATCAGTAATAGCATAATTATAATCCTTTTTCTTCAAATTTTATATCAATGTAGAATTATTATCCAATAATGAGCAGTAAGAAATAAACAATCGCACACATACACAATACACTAGTGTTTTACGTGGAAACCCAAATCGGGAGAAAACCATGGAATAATTTTTCTTATATGTCTTGAATAATTACATTCATTGGAAGCACCAACTTCCTTTGTTTTCTAGCTACAACTGGAAGGAGGCTCCAACCCCCTAGTTTCTTAGGCTA
>SNQJ01S0228931.1:0-14399 GCA_010110895.2 Picea sitchensis
TTTCACATTGCACTTTCCATTCTTTGCATAAGGAAATGTAGAAGCAAAGTGTCCTACTTCTCCACAGTTAAAACATATAAAGGGAAACGTACCTTTGTATTTTCCCAATCCTGTTTTGAGATTCCTGACAAAGTTGGCTTCTTCCTCATCCAATTCATTGTCTAAGCTGTCACATGTTTTATATTGTTCTGTCTTTTTGTTCCTTGATTCTTTGGAAGCTACTTCCTTCCTTGGTAGTTTTTCTTCCTTTTCCTTTTCTATTTTCATTTCATATGCAGTGAGAATTCCATGTAATTTATCCATTGTCAAATTGTCTAGATCCTTCATTTCCTCAATGACAGATATCTTGGGATTAAATATTGAGGGAAGTGATCTAAGCATTTTTTGCACAACAATGGTTTCTTTAACCTTTTCACCACATCTTCTAATGGTGTTGACAATCTTATCTATTTGAAAAAAGTATTTTGCAATACTCTCTTCTTCTTTCATATCAAGGGTCTCAAATTTTCATCTATAAGTTTTTAGTTTTTCCTTGTTGAATTTGCCGTCTCCTTCATAATTTTTTTTGTAATTTGTCCCATATCTCTTTTGCTAAGGCACAATGCATGCCTTTCACAAACATTGATTCTGTCAAGCCACACATAATTGCATTATTAGCTTTAGAGTTATTGTCACTGATTTTTATAGCAGATGGAAGTACAGGAGGGATTGTTGGAACCATGTAACGATTCTCAATTGCACTCGAAACCTGAAATCCAAGAGACATCGGATAGGTTTTCATTCTTATGCTCCAGAATGCATAATTTGATCCATCGAAAAATGGAGCTCATTTTGTAGAAGAACCTTCCTTATCCATGTGTGATGCAAGGATTCACCTTCCAGTAGTTAGACTGATTCTGAAGGAACCCACTTCAATACCAATTGTTAGCACACTTGCTTATACTCAGAGGGGGGTGAATCAGTATAAGACTACTTTTTCTTTTCTTACAATATTTACCAATTTTTCACTTCACTAATTATAAGAAGTTAATAAGAAATGCACATAGAAACATATAATTCACTATACATAGATATTTAACGTGGAAACTCAAATGAGAAATAACCATAAAAAAATTCCGTTATAAAATCTTATAGGCACCAACTAGACTATTGTTACAATGATCGCAGGCACCAACTTGTAGGAGACACCAATGTCTTATCCTGAGCACCAACTCATAAATAATGTTTGTAGGCACCAACCTGCAGGAGACACCAATCCCCTTGACTGAGCACCAACTCAGTTCTTTTTTTATAGACACCAACCTACAACTGTTATATTTGCATGGACCTACCTGGATGAGACACCAATCCCCTTAAATGAGCACCAACTCAGCACTACCCGTAGATACCAATTTTACTGGATACATCAATCTTCTCAACCTATTAACAATACCATATTATTTATTTCCTCCAAGACTTCACCTACACAAGTTTGTTGCTCTATTTCTGTTGTCACAGTGCTCAATTTGCATAGTTTCAAAAGTTCCTTTGTCCTTGCACCTTCCAACCACCCTTAGATGATTACATTGTCTTCCTTTTACTCTCTAGCATCCTTTATCGTTAGAATCTTAGAGCTTATCTTCCATGCTTCCTTTCTTGCTCACACTTAACACACCACATAAAAGAAACATGCCATCATTATTTATACACTACCTACCTCCACGGATTTGTCCAAATATAGAAGGAAATCATGTTCATCAGGTCGACTTTGAGTCCTCTCATTTTCTTCAAATCCGGCTGTCAAAATGCCTCCATGAAAATTGGTCTCAACCTCCTTTGACTGCACACGATTTGTTCATGGGATCTCATCACTCAAGAGTCATCAGATGTGATCCCTTAATTTGACCGTGGTAATCGATTTACTTATTGGTCATCGAAATACATGACAAAGCCTTGACGTATAGTAGTTGTTCAATCTAGACCTTGATTAGATCTCAATCGTTGAGCTCGTTCCATGCCCACCAAACACTACATGCAACCACAATGGATAACAATAGTCTAATCTTCCCTTTATTAGATCTTAGCCATCGATCTATTCTTCTTTAGCATATCGGGACCACATGGTATTCAACATACAACCATCATTCGATCAGATCTTAGGTTGATATCGACCGTCGATATATCTTGATGAATTCACCATGGATCGAAGGCATATCTCTTCTTCATTTCAAACTCCTGTGACCTCTAAATTACACCCTCAAGTTCTTCTGCACTCACGTTGCACCTATACTTAGATGCATTTCCAATCCTTTATCTGCGGGTCTAAGGCATGTCTTTTCATACTTTTGTGGCCTCCAGAATGCACCTTTATGGTCCACCGCATTCACTTCCCACCCATACTTAGAAAATTTTATAAGTATTTCACCATGGGTCTATGAGACATCATGAGTTGTCGGATCTCTCACCCTTTGGGTCATTGGATATGTGAAAAATGGCGACTTCCTTATCTGTCAGATCTTTGTGACCTCATATGTTTGGCTAATTGCTAATACTTAGCCAATTCTCAAGATCTCACCATGGGTGGAAGATCTATGATGTTTCCCTGATTCTTGCGAGCTCGTCCGTCCGACCAATCCAGTCTTGATACTTAGTCATTTTTTTGTTTCTTCAAAATCCCACTGCATGTCTCTTACACTTAGTCGATGTTCAAACTCTCACCACGGGTCCATGGGTTCGTGCTCATTTCTTCACATACTCCCGATTCTCTGTCGTGCTCACTATCTCTACGATGTCTTGGTATTTAGTCATTTTTCGAGATCTCTTGTGCTAATGTTGGAGATGAAGTGGCTTCCGTGTGGACGTTTTTCTTCATGTACACTGGATTGTGTGGCATTGGTATATGTCCTGACATGTGGCATTGCACGTGGCACCACTGACGTGTACTTCCTTTGATGTAGCATTCATCTGACTGGACATGTGGCATTGATGAGGTTGCTATCATGGCGTTGATGTGGTTGTGCTGGCCCACCAAGTATCGGACCTCAATCTTTGATCTTAATCATTGATCTTTGGAGATGAATGGTAAGGATTATCTTGTTTCGAGTCCATACTTTTCTATGCCAAAAGTTAACATCATGCATGTGGTTTCGTGGATTGTTTGTTTTCATTCAAACTATGCGCTTTCACATTTTCCTTTTAATCCCTTTGAACTCGATTTTCACAACAAATGTGGGATACATAATTTTGTGGAGATCTTCTACTGTTCCTTCATATTTTTACTTTGGATTCCTTACCAAACATATTATCACTCAGGTTTGTATCTTGTTCAACTTCCAACTATGATAGTTCATCTACTCACAACCAAGGATTAGCCACATCTCCCTTATATGAACATAACTTATTCCTCGGCGTCATCGAGATTCAACATGCTATGATTACTCTGTCGCAAAACTCTCCACCTTCTATATCTCATCCTGCTTCAAATTGACTGTTGACAGAGCCTCATAAACACACAAAACGTTCTCTTCTTTTATATATCCATGGATTCATGTTTTCTGGTTCGATCCTTGGACTTGTCATTTGCAGGGTATTTTCATTCATCGATCTCTTGTTGCTCCTCTATCACGCCCAGTTTTCACTCTTCATTAAGCTTGTGCAATCAGAGTTTGATCTGTTGTATTTTCACACAATCACTTCGTATTCAAGGTAAACAAGGAACACTTGCATAAATTTAACAAAACATACACAAAGGCTCATCAATTTGAAACTAAATTTACAATTTCCTCTTATCATTGAAAACCATTAATCTCCCCCTGCCTGTAATGTAAATGACATCCTTTGATATCAATGACAACACAATTTCGAACATGGAATCTACAAGTGAAGCTATCAAATCGAGGAAGAAACAATGTAGAGCACTGCAAATGGGGTGGTCATAGGAGTGTGATCATTGGTGCTTGTGTGAGTGGTTGAAAGCACATAAGGAAATGTGGTAATGAAATTCAATTCGATCAATTTTTTAATTTTACCCTAATGTGGTGCGCCCAACAACAAGATGCATCGATGCATTATGTAGTACCTAAACACACTCGTATGCTTTATTTATTTTACCCTACTTTGGTGCACCAAACAGTAAAATGCATCAATGCATGGTAGTATGAGTAATGCATTAGTTGGATTTTTGGCTATATGTTAAAAAATATCGAGGTTATAATACTATTAAGTGCACTATTATTATTGTTTGGTGTGCCACTATTGTATACACACCAGAGAAATCAGATTTTTTCAACGCACTAGAAAATGGTTTTTGGTTTTTTAAATTATAATTTTTTTATTGACTAACCAACTATTCTAACCTAATCTGGTGCTCCCTTCATACATGCACTGATTCTCCTAATTTAGCGTGGATCACCGATATGCATTTTATTTAAAAAATAAATTAAAAAACAATATTTTATCATTTTATGTTAATAATGGTTATCGATGTGCCTTATTAGTTCAGCACTAGGGTGTTATGTTTGTTAGAGCAATAATGATTTTTTTCCAATTTCGGAGCTCCACCTTCCTCAACTAACAACCTCCACTATAAATAGGGTAGGGATAAATTGTTCAGAGAGGTTCAATAGAAACCTCTGCTACATGGTGTTCGTGTAGCGGACATTTGCAAGTTATTTTTCCATCTCATCTGCATTTTTCCTCCAATATTGTTCTTTTTTTGGATCTACTTCTTGAAGTATCTCAACTCTTCCAGTTTCTCCCTCTTCAAGTCTTCTCCCATGGAAGTTGCTTCAAGGTATTTCACGAACCTACTTTGATACCTTATGATCCATAAATGGTAGGCCTATGGCTTGTCCATTTCACCAACATGTACACTCTATGGAATAAAATTAAATGTGGTCTCTACAATTAAAAATAGGATGATGTCATGCGTCTTCAACTGTTGTTTGTTAACTAGTTACAATGCTTAGTTTGAAAATCTAGTAAACAAAATCTAGGTGAATTGAATGAAAACTAATAGAGATCAAGTATATTATATTTCATATTTGGTTTATGGGATTCATATAGACTCTTGGATAGTCAAGGATAACCTCAAATTTTCCCAACCAAAATAAAAGACATTGGTGAGAGGAGAGGGAAATGACCCAAGAAAAAAGAAAAATGACCATCAATGAGAAAAATTCCCAACAACCCACCAAACCTAATTAAACCAATTTCAAAAGTTCAATGACTCTGAGATAACAACCATTGATATTCAATCTATGAATGTAATGGATAGAGGAGAATAAAGAGTTGTTAGCATTCATTAAATACTAATTTAAATCGGTTTCCACGTGAATCAAGAGAGTTCCAAGATAGAGTTCTTCATCATAACCATGCACACAACCAGTCATAAAAATACACCATAAGTGTCAACAATAATCTCACCAAGAGCACTATACAAAATATTATAACACATACAACGATATTGAGATGTTCCTGAAAATCCAACTGGGATGAAGACCATGTTGATTAGGGGTTTTATTAAGCAAGAGATTTATTACAAAAGGGTGAGATATAAATGGATTTAGTGTATTGTTACTCACTTGTAGGAAATTTGCAGATGGCCATGGCTCAACAACAATCTTCACTCATTGTGGGATAGACACAATGCTTTCTTCTCCTTTGAACATAAAGTAGACTGCTTCTTTAAGCTCTTATTTTTGTTACTTCCCTTCTTCATTTCCTTCTCGACTCTACTCTTCGTTGCATGCCCTTCTTCTCCATAGCCTTCATTTTAAATGGGTTTCCTTGGAAGTCCAACCATCACAATACCATGTTGACCACCATGGTATGACAGGATGCCACATCATCCCCCGTTACTCATGCATATGGGGCTAGCCACGTATGTAATTTCAAGAAGATTCTAGAAGGTCCAAAACCCTATCACAATTAAGGGTTAAAGAAGTAAAAAAACCTACCACTAGATGGCTATCAGACTATGTTAAATACCAGACCACTAGGAGAACGAGTTTCATTCTTTTGCATTGTATCTTGTTTGATATCTGGTAAAACATCAGAGAGTAGTATTCTGTGAGCATAATAGAAGAGAGATTTTGTAGCATCCATACATGCGATAGGTAAAAGATAAATCCACAGAGAGTGCCTTTTTCTTTGTACTTGCATCATTTCTATACCAGAGAAAAGAGAGCAGAGCAACCTCACCTTCTAGTTGGGTTTTTTCCCGTATTGGGGTTCCCAGGTCATATCTTGTGTTTATTTGTGGATGGTGGGATTGTATTTTATTGTTCTCTATTTTTCCACATTTTATCAATTTCATGCATAAACAAAAAATCAGTAACTAAGTACTTTGATATATGAAGGAAAAATAACCGTAATAGTAAAGATTTCAGTGTTTTATTAGATCTCTTGTGACGAATTGTTCCAGTGGAATATCCATGGTAGTTTACAGATCATTGATATAGTTGACTTGGTCTTAATGTGGAAGAAAAGAATGGATAAACTAGGAATGCATGATAAGTTTGAAAGATTATGGTTGGGACCTTTTAAGATTCAAGAAAAAATAGGAAATAATGTTTTCTATCCAAATCATCTGAATGGAGAAAAACTACCATTTCTAGTCAATGGGAAAATCATGAAGTTGTAATACCCCAATGGCAACTAGTGCCATGATATATAAAGTTCAAAAATAAAAAGAAGCGTAAATAAATAAGCTCATGAGAGCAGTAGAATAAAGTAGTTCATTTCATGCATTTCTTAACATTTGGCTCCTTGCATATTATAGCATTGTTTTTTATTTCATGAATTTTATTATGTAGCTTCACTTTATATATTAATGATTGTTGTCATATAGTTTTTCGAGGGTGGAAATCTCTCCCTGTCATTATGTATTTGATAGTTTCCATGTTGAGATGATTTCAAATATTACGAGAGATTCAATAGTTCTCATGTATCCTTTCAAAGCACATGTCCTTATGTTGGAGCCACTATTACTACATATATTGTATGGGGGGGTTATGTAGCAAGATCCCATGGTCACATTGCAGTTTCAAAGATATTATATTTGAACCTTTTTAGAGCATGACTATCAATCATCATATACTTGTGTTCATCAAAGATTTGCTAGAAGTTTCTAGGTGGCATACTATGGATACACATACCTTTCCAAGAACTACCCTTATGATTGACTGAGAAATCCCAATATTTCCTAGTAATTGACTGCTACGATGCTCTTGAAAAATGTATCTAATGCAAAGTGATTCCTGTTGACACTTGTGATGGTGTACCTCAGTGTTTTTAACATTTAGATGACCTCATAGTGGTATTTTGGTTAGGAGGGTGTGTCACATCATCCCTTTCATATTATTTGGATATAATGGTCACATTTTTGTACTTCATCAACCATACGATGTATTTCTTGTGAGGGAGACATTTTGGATACATATATGAGTTTTCTAGTAGAAATGACATGTATTTTTTAAGGTTTTACTCAAGTATTTTGGATTAATTATTTAAAAAATCACATGCTTCATTTCTAGCATGGGTGCCTAAAGCTTTTGTGGTCGTGAGTTCACTAGTAAAACAACTTATTACCACGACCTTCTTGGTGCAAGTGGGGCGCACCTCTTTTAGCAAAAGGTAAATAAAATATATTATTTTATTTTATTTTGGCATGAGAAAGAGGGCACACTTCTTCAACTTGCAGCCACTTTTATCTCCTTGTGACACATACATGCTTATTTGACTGACTATATGACCAACAATTTTGCCTTGGAAATTGAGCCAATTTGCCAAAATTAGCAAGTCTTACAGCATTGTGGGGACAACAAATAACACATGGCAGCCACTATTTTCCTTCTCTTGGATCGATAGGGTACCTAGCAGATCGTATTCCCTGTCTATTGTGCTCACACATGCCAAATTAATTGTAAAACAACTATTTTTATGAAGTCGACCTCTTGAGCCATTCGACCCACTCATCTAGTTATTAGAAATTTGCTGTCAAAACCAGTTGTTATGTCTATGAGGCACCACCATCTATATTTTAATAATTTCTCTCTAGTTAGTTGGAAAATTATTATTATTTTATTTCATGACAGCTTGGCATTTCTCCTATATAAAGAGACCCCCTCTCACTTGTAATGCTTGTTGGAGCAAGGAATGAACTCATGATATTATTGTTCTACTTCTCTTGGAGTCTTATGGATGGTTGAGTAAAGTGCTTCACTTGAGGATTTTTCTATAACCTCTTTTCAATGATGGGATTGTTGTGACTACTAGCATGGGAATGTTTAAACCGACTAATATCACTCTTTTATCTTGTGTATAACATTAGAAATTATGTATATTGTAAGTTGCTCTATGACTAGTTTCATGCTTAAAAAAGATATCTTGGATGAACACAGAAGATATCTTGGATGAACACAGAACACAGATTTCATGTTAGTTGGATGCTATCTACCTTTTCAGATATATAAGTCAGTAAATGATTGTAATGATTAGAACCTATATTTTGTGGTTAGTCTCTTGAAATTGCTTTTGTTCAACTCCATAAACCCAATGGGTTTAATAGGCACTAACAATATATATAATTTTTTATCAAATACGCAGTTTCCTTGACATTCAATTGAATCAAAGGAAATTTTCCAATACATATAGGCTCCAAGCCATTACAACAATATACTTATTCATGTCATTTATAGATGGTTGAGTAAAGTGCTTCATTTGAGGATTTCACTATAACCTCTTTTCAATTAATTTACATTGATGGGATTGTTGTGACTACTAGCATGGGAACGTTTAAACCGAGTAATATCGCTCTTTTATCTTGTGTTTAACATTAGAAATTCTGTATCATTGTAAGTTTCTCTATGACTAGTTTCATGCTTGAAAAAAGATATCTTGGATGAACACAGAACACAGATTTCATGTTAGTTGGATGCTATCTACCTTTTCAGATATATAAGTCAGCAAAGGATTGTAATGATTAGAACCTACACTCTGTGGTTAGTCTCTTGAAATTGCTTTTGTTCGACCCCATAAACCCAATGGGTTTAATAGGCACTTATAATTTATTTATTTTATTATCAAATAAGCAGTTTCCTTGATATTCAATTGAATTAAAGGAAATTTTCCTATACATATAGGCTCCAAACCATTACAACAATGTCATTTTTAAGGAATTGAACCCAGGTGGGAGGATAACAATCATTCCTCTCAACCATCCAAGCTATACCCAATTGACTAATAGGCACTAATAATATCCTTACAATCATCTAAAATTTGTATTTTAAACTCACCTTTCTTAAGGCTGGCAAGCAGATCTGGAAATTTCATTGCAATCCTTACCCCCAGATCCGTGTCGGTTAAGTCTGCCTTCGATCCATAGTGATAAATCTGAAAAGGCTGGACTTACATCTTATATATACAAGTCTGTTGGGAGAATAATTGCCATACAATGTCCAGAGAACAGATTTGTGTATTGTGGCCGCATACTTCATTTCTGGAAACACTTACACCACTGTCTTATACACTAGCAACTGTATGCAGTTTTGGATCTGTTTCTGGAAACACTTACACCACTGTCTTATACACTAGCAACTGTATGCAGTTTTGGATCTGGTTGCTTGGCATCATCATCCTAAAAAAACCATAAAATTTCTAAGTGTAACGAACTTTACAAAGGACAACCTGGCATTGTCATTTAATCCTCCCCTTCACAAAATTTCTAAGTGTAACGAACTTTACAAAGGACAACCTGGCATTGTCATTTAATCCTCCCCTCCACATTTGGAGTTAAGAACAAAGAGATAGAGAATGGTATAGCACTAGTTTGGGGCTCAATGGCATTTTCTCTGGAATGGCTACCGCCTTCCGTAGGTTTTATTTCTTCTCTTATTTCCATCCTTCAATGAATAGCTCTTCGTTTCCTTCTTTCTTACAAGTCCACTTGTGTTGAAGAATGGGTCACTCAAAGTGGTAGTTTGGTTTGAGATCATAATACTAGTTCTTTTAATAGATGAAAATGTAAGTTCCTTTTATGAAAGTAGATGCAAATGTTCCAGTTAAATTCCTTTTGTTTGAGTGTGTTTTCTTTGGTGGAACTGATGCATTCAAAATTGCTTATTGGTAGAGTTCCCATTGTGGTGGGGAGCAACATAGCCTCCTTACCATAAGTCTTTACTTTTTATTCTCGACTTGGGTTTGTATGGTGTGAATTGATGAAGTTTGACATGGGAAGAATGTAATGCTTATACTTTGATCTTAATCTCATTGAGTTTGGAGAATGAGGGACATATGTCAAAATCTTGGGTACCTTAGTTGACAATTTATGAGGGCAAAACAAGAGCCATCACAACGGACACATGAGATTTTTTGTTTTGGATTTTATGCTATCCAAAGAAATTTTCATTATTGCATGCAAATTTCATTATCATGATCCTTGGTAGAAAATGGCCTAAAGGTAATAATAAGTATATTGAATCGAAATGCATAGTGGGATGTCAAAAGTTTGCACACCTTGTTTAACATTTTATGGAAGGCGATAACCTGTTAGAAGGCACATGTAACATTTTATGTTATGGTTTGTATAATATACACACATTTTCATTATTGCATGCAAGTTTCATTATCATGACCCAGAGTGCAAAATGGTTCAGGTAATATATGGAGTTGAAATGCATAGTTGGCATGTTGATCATGGATAACATATTGGTCACATGGTTTGGCAGAAATGATAAACGACATGGCTGATTTGTTTATTTATTTACTACAACTGTTCTAATCACTTGCCTAAGGTTTGATATGATGCATTATTACATGCCAAGGAAATAGAAATATAGCTAGGCTAAGGGACATGCACAATAACACAACAGTGATTTATTATTCTTATGTTCTTGTAAGAGATTCCAAAGCACTTAGAATAGGGTGTCTTACATCCTTAAAATAAATCTTGAGAAGACAACTAACAACAAAATGTAAACTAATTTATAAAAATATATCAGAATTATTTCAGGTTTTAATCGATTTGGAATCATCATGCCATTTTTCTAAGGATGTAGGCAAGTGCCAAGGTATATTAATTTCAAGTAAAAGCAAGAGAAAGGAAGAAAACTTCACAGGTTTGTTGCTTTCCTTATAGTGCCATATGAGAACTCTCTCGAGTAAAATGAAGTAATCTTTTGATAAGCAGCAATCAAACATGTAAAATTTTATATTACAAACAATTATGTGCATAGAAAGATCGATGGAATTAAAAATAGAATACAAAATATCCATTTCACAGACTTCATAAAAAGATGCTGCCCTGAAAAATATTATACAATTAAGTTGGAATAAACTACTTAGTACTGTACCATTCCTATGCATATATCAAAGCTAAAGTGACAACCATATGGAATGGTGTGATATGATGAACTCCTATTTACACACATAGTCATCTTGTGCCTCTGTGGTTTATTTGGAGGTTTTGTAGAGGTCATCAATGATGTCCTACATAAAGAAAAAGAGACCAAGTTTATAAGGACTGTGTCCATATGTATGTACTATGCAATGATAAACATAAACATCTTCAGAAAACAATATAAATGTATTTCCAGCTGCAAAGAGTGTATTTCATAGAATCTTGGGGAAACGACATCTATGAAAAAATGAGGTTGGAAGCACCACAGTGAACCAGCAACAAATACAGTACATATTTCAACAATCTTACCTTGTAGTACTTCAGTAATTGAGGTCGCTTCATTTTAAATGTTGGAGTGATCAGGTCCCTTTCCACATCAAAAGGCTTAGGTTCAAGGTGAATACCTTTCAGCAACTCGAAACCCTTGAGCTAGATTCAACATCAAAGATTCCAACAATCATGAAATTAACAAATAACAAATAAAATTGATTCAGAACTGAAAGAAAGTTCCTAAAGTTGTATTGGAAAGGGAAAATTTGAAACCTGAAGCAACATCATGAAGGATGACTCAGATTGCATGTTACCTTGTGGTTTTTCCCGGTTGCATTGAGCTCGTGTAGGATGTATTGCTTTGCCCTCTGATTTTGGCACAAAGATTCTAAATTTCCTGTTACCTCATTGGTAGCAGCCCAGCTTTCAAGTGCCTGCTGATCAGGTATAACAATTGCCACAAGAAAGGATTCGAAACTATTCCCATAAACCCATATCTGAAACATGACCAAACAAGAATGCAGAGTGAACAAACATAGCTGACAGTGCAGACAATAAAGTTAGTTTAATGGCCAAATTAAAAAGAACCTGCAGTGTGATATGCTATTTTCAGCATAATAATGTTCAGGAGTTTGTAAACAAGGAGATGCACAGCATCATTGAAGTTTTGCAGGTGGATCTTGTGTAAGCAGTGCAGATCTGGAAGTTGGTTCAATCTGTAAATAAGCAGACATCTGTTGTGTCCTGTGGGAAATTTTAATGCTGATTGTGTGTTGCTTGATCGGCAAGCAACCTGAATTTCAGGCTAGCATCTGCTCTAGGTGTTTTCTGGGTTCATAACAGAGGTTTCTGATGCAGATTTGGTGGAGTTTGAAGCCAGCAAAACAAACCGTGTTCTCCACAGTGATTTTCAGCTGGTTGTAGATGATTGATAGAAGATTGGCCATCATGATTACATCTGCAATTCTTTTATTTAGACCTTAGTCTGAGATATTTATACAATGATTTTCACATTGAGTTAAGCACTGTGCATAAGACCTTTTCTTTATGCTTTCATTATCTATTCTGGCTGAGGATAAAGTGCCTTGGGTAGGAGGTTGTTGGCTAATTTCTCAGATTTATTAACTGTTATCACAAAATCTAGCAATTGTGCAAAGACTTCACAAGATGCTTGACTAGTGTCACATATGGAAGTAATTGCAACTGTCACCTAGGCAAGTACTTCTCTTGTTTTAGTGAAGGATAGAGACCCAACACAAGAGAGGCTTCCCTAGCAACCTCAAGGGATCCTATAGCAAGCTGGAGGCAAGTCTACAGCCCCCTATATTGGTTGCTTGATCAGCTAGGGTTGAGTTAAGGGCAAGGTCAAAGTGAGTCAGACAAGTTAATTAAATATATGGGTGTGCAAGGTGTTATTAAGACAATTGAAGATGTAATCTAAGCTAAGAAAATGAATTAAATGCCCCAAAACACTAGCTATCAAAAGAAAAATGAAAGCTGAAATAAACTTGCTATGAAAGACTAGATGTTTAAGCATGTAACAAGTTTACAACAGCAGCAATAGCTCTAAAATCAGCAAGAAAGTGAATGAAGATATGCCAAATAACAATGAAAAGGCTTGTAAACCGTTCACCAATGATTGCATGAAACTATGTTAGTTGAGTGTAAATGACAAGCCCTAATGGCTGAAAATACAATTATTGCAGCAATGACTATGTTAGAGATGATTCCAAATAATTAATGCAAAGCGTTAGACTATAAATGCTATGGAATGAAGATGCAAATGCAAAGTCCTAAAGCTAACACAAATCGTTGGGAGAGAGAGAGAGCTAAACTAGGGTTTTATATCACTTGCAAATGAGAAAGACTAGTACCGTCTTGAATTCTTGGGCATATGGAGTCAATGCAACACCTTCAATGGAGGCTAAAAGAAAGAGAAGAATTGAACATTTAAAACCCTAGGATTATACCATCATAAACCTAGGTTAATCTTCTAAGAAAACAACCCTAAGGTTTATACAATCATAAACCCTAGGTGTCCTACTTCTTCTAAAGTGTCAAGTAAGGAGAAGAAGTGAACTAGGTGTTGAAATTAGTGCAGCTGCAAGAGCCATTCTCTGGAGGATAGCTAAGACCCTAGCTGAGATCTAGGGCCCCCAGTGCACTCCTGGGGTTTCTTGGTTTGAGACCAAGCAGTTAAAGCCATGGCAAAAGACCCTAGTGAGGGCCCCCAGTACATGACTGGGGTTCTTGGTCAAGGACCAAACAGTAAGTCCCTAGATTTGTTCTAGGGCCCCTAGATGTGTTCCAGCGTCCAGGGAATCCTTGCTCGATGCTTGGATTGATCCTTGGATGTGTTCTTTGGTGGTTGATTATATAAGTCCCTAGATGTGTTCTAGGGTCCCTGGATGTGCTCCAGGGAATCCTTGCTCGGTGCTTGGATTGATCCTTGGATATGTTCCTTGGTGGTTGATGATAGAAGTCCCTAGATGTGTTCTAGGGCCCCTGGATGTGTTCCAGGGAATCCTTGCTCCATGCTTGGATTGATCATTGGATGTGTTCCTTGGTGGTTGATGACATAAGTGTTGAAATAATGTAACTGCAAAGAGCATTCTTATTATTATTGGATTAAATCCCCATTGCGGATTAATCATGTCATTATTATTATTATTATTATTGGATTAATCCCCATTGTGGATTAATCATGTCGATAATTGTATAAGGACCAAATCCCCTTTTGCGGATTGGTCAT
>SNQJ01S0228932.1:0-14399 GCA_010110895.2 Picea sitchensis
TATGAACATATAGAATCATTAGAAAAAAGGAGAGCATAGAGAGCAGTCAAACTTCAAACATAGTACAATATTCATATAGAGAATAGAATATTAGGGTTCAAGCCTCCTTTGCAAAAAATGGATGCTATAATACAAGAAATGAGATCGAAGAAAATCTCAACATGAGAGATAGGATTAAAGAGCTATAAGAAAAACTAACTAACAATTTGGCCCTAATTACTTTGGAAAATAAAATGGATATCAAACCCATCAAAGAGGAAATGAATAAGCTAATCGAGTTGGAACATGAGCTTAACAAAAGAGCCTTCAACCTCATAATTTTTTGTATAAAGGAGCAACAAGACGAGGACACACTAGAAATAGTAAAAGAAGAACTAAAAAGTAAATCACAAATTGAAACAACTTACATCATAGAAGCAAAGAGGTTGGAAAAATAATTGAACATAAAGATAGGTTTATCAGTGTCAAAGTAAGTTGTAATGACCATAAATATAGCATACTCATTAAATCTCCAAACTTAAAAGGGTCACGAATCTTTATAAATGAAAATCTCATTCCAAAGAAGGAAAATATAATAATTAGAAATTGAAAATCTATTGTTAGGGATAGAGACCAAAATGATAGTAATAAATAGGCATTTGGGATACATAAATAAAATTCTAAAGAATTCCAAGTAATCTCTTACCTTCTTAAGGAACCAATTTGGTCTCAATGGGCATTAATCATAATCATCATAAATTTTTTAGATGGAACTCCATTTACTTTATAGATATTTAAAAATAAAATAATTTTATTATAATTATCATTTAAAATAAAAATAACTTTGTTATAGTTATGATTTAAAAGTTAAAACAAAATATTATTAATAGTTTAAATTAAATTATATTAAATTATATAAATTAAAATTGTAATTACATGGCAATATGTACAAATTTTATCTCTTCGGATATATATACCTTAAGAAATGGTCTTTGCCAATACACCAAATTATTTCTTATGTGGTAAAACACACATTATAAAATATATTGCAAAGTATTGTATGGAGAGGGGCCAGCGCTTGGCCATATGAACCCATATGACCCTGTCAAGGGGGCGCGCGCTAGGAAAAAGGGGGCTTATGCCCAAATCTAACTATAAAGTGGGTTTTATAACCAATGTTTGGGTTTTAATGGTAATTAAGCCTATTTTTAATGGTTTTTGGGAGTTATTGGGTAGTTTTGGAGCCTAAATTTTAGGAGGAAGTTGGAGAAGAGCAACCAACTTCCCAGCTATATAACCAAGGCCTGTTTGAGGCCATAGGACAACATTGAGGGCATTCAGAGTAGAATGATGCTGAGGAGAAGCCAAGCCAAAGCCATTTTGATGCAGAGAAGCTTTTGAGGAGGAGACGCTGTCGGATCATTTCTGGGAGCTCCGGATGTCCGTTTTGCGTGCCGTTTTCTTTGCAGGGTTCTTGAGATCTGGACGAACATGACCAGATCAGTCTTGTAGCCATTTGGCATTGCAGCGATCTACGTTTGAGCATTTGAACAGAAATAAAGAAGCCTCCTCCACAGAGAAAAGGCCTGGAGACGTAGGCAAAGTTGTGCCGAACTCCGTTATCAATCTGCGTGTTATGGTTTGCTGTTTATTCTTTCATTTTAGATCTGCAAATGTATATATGGCTGTCATAATTCCTCTTCTTTCCTCATTCCTTCACTAAGTTTCTCAAGTGGTTAATTAATGCATGCAAAATTAAAACTCAACCATAAGTCATTAAAAGATCCGACGGATCAAGTGTCCGTTTGACAAAGTAAATATACCGCCGGAATCAGGAAGACTTCCAAGTAAGTGAGCAGTTGGTATGTTGTTTTACTGGGTTTATGATCCAATCTAATAAAAAGTCTAGAAAGATGTATTTTTGTTTGACCACACTGGTCCACGAGATGTATGTAATGATTAGCCTCTAGTTGGAATTTGCGTCTAGATCTTTAGAAAAGAGAAAGATATTCTTCAACCCCTAACCCCCTAAAGCTTTTGGGGTAGCCAAGGTATCCCATATTACCCAAGGAAGCACAAATTTGTCCTATGAACCCACCCATAGAAATTTGAAGCACATCCTGTGAATTTTTTCTAGAACTCCTTTGGGAATCCAAGCTAAGGACATCAAGTAAACATGTATGGCCTCGAGCACATATTTTACCATAACTAACCTTCCATCTCGAGAGAGTCATTTATAACTCCATACCTTCAGTATTTTTTCTAGTTTGGCAATGAGCCAAGACCAATTTGATTTTAAGTAACAACTTGGCTTTAATTGAAATCCTCGGTATTTGAGCCCCAATTCCAAATCCTTGACCTCAAAGGAGAAAACAGATTTATAGAACATGATTTATACACTCATGAAAATACAGACTAAAAGAGTGAATTTCCTAACATTAGTATGCATACCTATGGCACTGCTGAAAAGTGCTAGGACATTTGAGAGAGTTTCAACATCACCCTATGAATATCATAGAAAGTGAGTACATCATCTACAAAATAAAATATGAGGATTCAAAGATTAATGTATGAGAGCTAAAGTCCATGAAAGATCCCACGAGAGATGTAAAGGTGCAACTAAAGGCCATCTACCACCAGTGGGAAGGGGGGGGATAAAGGACATCTTTGTTTGAGGCCTCTTTTAGCATGGAAAAAAGGAGAGCTCGAGCCATTATTGAGAAAAACAAAGGAGGTGGATGATATACAACCCATAAAATAATTGATAAAAGGAACTGAACTGAGTAGGTTAGAATTAGGATAAAAAAGCCTTGGAGTTTACTATGTCATATGCTTTGGATAGATCAATCTTGACAACCGATCCTTTTATCTTTCTTGTCTTCATGATGTGGATCCCTTCTTGATCCACCCCTATAGCCTCATGAATCTACCTACCTTCAAAAAATCCAAATTCTTCCTTGGGAATTGAAGTAGATAGGATGGGATTTAATTGCATAGAGATATGGGATGGAAATCCTCAAAGCATTGAGGGGTGTCTGATTTTGGAATTAGGGCTATGAAGGTTGATCTTAGTGGAGCATGAATGTTCCCTACCTTCCTTGATTCCTCCACCACCTCTAAAATGTATTTCTCAATGAAATAAAAAAAAACTTAAAAAGAACTCTATCAGGTGTCGTCCAGTCTTGGGCTTTTGTCTTTCTGAAAGCCATGAAACACTTCCTTAATTTTGTCCTCGATAACTTCCTCCATAAGGACTTTGTTGGCTTCTTCATCAACAAATCCTGTGAAGTAACCGACCAATCAAACAAATTTTTCCATTGAGGAACAATTGTTTGCTTTGAAAAGGGATGATAAATGGATTTTCCCCAACCTAGCCAATTCCTCAAAAGTAAAAACTTCTTATGCTTGACTATTCTTCATACTCCAAATTGTATTGGAGAGTTTCCGACCTTTGGCATAAGCTTGGAAAAATTTAGTATTCTTGTCTCCTTTTTCCATCAAGATCGCTCGACTTTTCAACCTCCTTGCAACCTCTTTGTCCTCCAAGATTTTCCTCTTCTTCTTTTCCAACTGAAAGAGATTGTCTTTTGTCTCAGGTGAGGAGAGTCCTCCATCAGTAGACGTAAAGATAGTTTTTAATGCATCTTCAATTTCCTTTAACTCCTTCTCCTCTCTAGCTATTTTTTTATGTTCCCATGTGATTGTAGCTTGTTTAACCTTCTTAAGATTGACCGAGTGGGCGGATGGTGGGATCCAATTCTCTTTTACCAGCTCCATAAAGATTTCCTCTTTGAGCCATTCATAATTAAATTTGAAGGGGCTTGTTGGTTCTATCCCTCTTGCTAGTTCAAAATATTGGATGATGGTTGAGTAAAATATCTGACTCCACCATTGCGAAGGTGGAGATGATATCAAAGAGAATTAGATACCAGAAATGCGGTCAATGTGTTTTACCAATTCTTTCTTCCCTACCCTATTGTTTCTTCGAGGGTAGGGCAAGGTCGAATTAGTGGAACATCAATTAGTCTCTTCCTTTCTAGTTGGTACTTGAAGAAATTGGATAATGGATCAGATCTAGATTTTGGCCCCCAAACTTCATCCATTCCCAATGAGAAATTGAGAACCCCTCTAGTGATAAGAGCCTCAGACTCAATGAAATATTTATTTAGAACAACTTCCCAGAAAGGGACATGATCCAAATATGGGCAGTAAATATTTAGAATTGTAATATTGATCCCAAGTTCAGAGGAGAAAATGTTGATTCCTTGGCCCAAGTCGAAACCCCTTTGATTTGATTTTTTGATCCAGCGATTATTCCACCCCAATGCTAGTCCCCCTAACCTTCCATTAGCATCCAAGCAAGAGAAGCTCCAATTCTTAAAAATGTATTCAAGGAGAGTTGCAATATTAGATCAATTTCCCATAGTTTCCTGCAGAAAGAGTAGATTGGTATGATTGACCTCGACCAACCATTTTAGGGTGAGTTTTTTTATGAGGGCTTTCCAGCCCTCAACAATTTAAGGAGAGGTTGATGCTATAAGTGCCCCTTTAATGGAAAGTTGTCTTCCCGCTAAGAGGTCCACAAGTGATTTCTTTTATGCGTTTTGCAAGAAGGATTTCCTTCCTTTGCCAGAGATCCCCGTGGGAGGGAGATGATTAAGGCCAAGTCCCTCGAAAAACCTAGAATATGGTAGGGAGAGTGGGATAGACCTACTCCTAAGTTGATATGCAATATGGTCCTCCTCCAAGTCCACTGATTCTAATGAGTTCTCAAGGACCTCAAAGATTTTCATTGAGGAGGAAAGGGGGGAAGTCTAGAGGGTGAGGTCAGTGATAGGAGGGGGACCAAATCTAAGGGGAGATAGCATCTTGACTTCTTCATTGGGAAGGTGAATTTTAGAGATCCCATCCAATCTTTACCAAATATGGAGAGAGAATTTATTAATATATTGAAAGTGGGCTATGGAATTTTGGTCTTACCTGATTGAGGAATGTGATCCAACTGTAATTCCATGGTTTGGTTCCTATCCTGTTGAGATGGAGCTTTGCACTCAGCTGCATTGTCCACAGGCATTGGATTTACCTCTGATTGAGTTTCAATCATTTATTGGACCTGAAGCTAAGAAGGATGAGGAGCTTCCCCACTCTGCCTAGGATGAACATAGTGTTCTTCGCCTTGAGATGTTGGTTGCTTCTTTAAGGATTACGTGACACTGTCCCCAGGTTTTCTTGATTTTCCATGAAATGGAAGATTACAATGGCTCGTGTTGTGGCCATGTTGATGACCTTCTACATTTGAAGGGTATCCCCTCATAGTCGAGCTTTTTCTTGAAATATTTTCTGCTAGATATGAGGTTTAGGTCTTCAAGCAATCCCTCTCTTAAGTCCAGAGTTACCAAAATCCTGGCAACGCCCATCTCTCGATTCAATGAATGAAATATATGTTTCTATAAAATAATCAATTACATTCCCAAGCTCGGAGAAACTTTTCTTGGATGAAAATTCCACAGGGAGACCCAGATGCCTTACCCATATGGGGACAATGTCTACCCATTCTTTGCTGGCATTAAACATGGAAGTCCAACGCTTAAGGAGAATGGGTGATGAATCAATATACCATGGTTGTTTTAGGACCGAGTGTGCCTCATCCAAATTTATGTTAAACCATCCTCGAGTGAGGGTTCAGAGAGTAGGAGACTGGCCAAGGGTCATAGCCCAAGATTGATCAACCCATTCCTTTAGAAACTTTGCAACGAAGTGCCTCCCCCTAGCCATATCCACCAAAACTGTGTCAGGCATGTCCATGACCTCTGGCTCAGAAATGTCTATTACAAGGACCACGTTTGCCTCCCCACAGGTTTTGACTCCCTTGTTCCTCCGATGTCTGGGAGAAGTCTAACTATGTGGGGGAGAAATCACCACTTGATCTTGAGGGGCTGCAACCGCTTCTAGCCCTTGTCTGGGAGAAACTAGAGTTTCTTCTCTTAAAACCCTTGTAGGAAGAGTCATAGATAGCAGATAGAATCAGTGAAGGTCATCGTCCCTGGAGATGTCCCATTGCCCTGAGGTCAAGCTCCAATCCACTCCGATTGAGGAAGGAAAATCGTAGAATCACCACCAAAGAGTTCTGATGCTGGGAGAGACCCCAAGAAACCCATATCTGGGGTCCCTAAGCCCTTGAAAAAAAATTGAGGCTGAGGATACCCCTCCCTTCGGCCAAGAAGAAAGGAGGTACAGGTCATCCTCTAGAGGCATGGATGAAAGCCCAAAGCGAGGACGACCCTCCTCACAGGACACCTGGAGGGATCCATAAAGGCTCAGAGCTACTTCCATACCTAATCCATAAGCGACCACCAACCGGGATGGGCTTGAGAATGGGATACAATAAGGCCCCCAACAATCGAGCCTAGTGGGGACATTCCACTAATCATAATGCAATGTGCTTTGTTGATTAGTGAGGCTGACTAACAAATAGTGACTTCAAATGTCCGCTCCCCAGCCCCACCCCCTCCCCAAGAATCCGGTGAGTAGTCCATGAAACACTCCACTGTAATCACACTGCATCCCATGACGCGCCAATGGTAAGTCTTCATAACCATTATCCATAATGATTATCAGTGGCTCACGAATTCCTAAAAACAAGCTCGAAAAATGGGTTGAGTTAGTCTGCAGTCTCCATCCTATTTCCTTCCAAGAATAATTCACTTGAATATTAAAATGATTCTTATATATATAAACAAAATTGTTTAAATAAAAAATAAATAAACAAATTTAAATTTAAATGCATATTGAATTTTTATTAATCAAGGGTTGTCAATGCCAAACTTAGGGACAACCTACAACCTAGCATCGTACGTCCCATATCTAGGTGAGAGTGTCTTCACGAGTGCCACATGCAAAGTTTTTGCTAATCAATGTAGATCTCATCAAACATGGTGCACACAAACTCTAAAGCTTATACAACAATCTTTGTAGAATAATTTTTGGAATAAATTGTGTATTTGTTTCGAAATCATCCCTACAATTCGAACCAACACTTAGAAAGGTGGGAAGTATTTTAAAATGAAAATATAATTTCTTCTCTAAATTCTTTACTCAAAAAATCTATATATTTAATTTCTAAATTCTTTACTCAAAAAATCTATATATTTAATTTTTATATCTTTCTATTTTGTCAAGAACAATTTTTTTTTTTAAATGGGATGATAAAAAACTTAAAGAGTCCTATCAATTCAAAATTCAATCAATTTTTAAAATTAATTTAAGTTAATTCATAATTAAACAAAACTTTAACATCATACTTAAAAGATTTATAATATTTTTATTAAATTGGAAAGTTGTTACACGACTAAGTTACGGAAAATCATTATAATAAAGAAAACAATTTTGTTAAAAATATTGGATGTGAAACGAGAAATATATTTTATCTATAAGTATGCCAGGTGCACGTGTTAAATAAAATTAAGAGAGCAGTTGGACTTTTGATATAGCACGTTACACCGCATTGCGTGGCGGCTATACTTTGAAGTCTGTCATTTCTCTCCACTTTCACGTGATTTAATAGAATGTGATCATAACATCGGCGAACGGGGCGCATTAAAGAACGAGGCACAAACCCGTGGGTCTCCAGTTGGACTGACCGAACTATTATTAACTTGTTCGATATTCATGTGTTTCTCGGCCCATTCTTCACAAATACCTACTTTGATTCTGCAAGCTCTTCCACCAGTGTTTCGATCTGGGCAGAGCCACCAGTCGACAGTACTGGAAATGGATAAGGATAGTTCATCAGAAATCGATAAAGGAAAGCAACCATTGAAAGAAACTAGTTTCTCAGAAATCGATAAAGGAAAGCACCTCCTCCAAGAAACGTCGGCAGAAGAAAGTACCAGCAGAGGTATAGTTCGATCCCATCACTGGAGCCTGAAAAATAAACTCCGTGCGCCGAAAGCTGCTTTGACTAGTAGTTCATTTGTCGGCATGTATTTCTGTTAAATAATCCTGCTTCGCTTTTCTGTTTCGTAATACCCCCAAAGGCCTATTTCGTTCGATCGGATGAAGAGCTTGAAAGGTTAATTAGTATTTTCGATATTCACAGGTATGGCAGATTTACCCTGGTTCGATCAGCGCCCAATGAACGAAAGAAAGCTACCTGATCAGTTGGACGATGCAGATTCTTCCCTTGCTTTCATGGGATTGCTGAGGCCTAAAGAGAAAAGAGATTCGGTATGCTTTAAAACAGATTTTGTAGCTGTGAAGCATTTTTTTTTTCTGCTGTTATAGCATCACAGGAATTATTTAACGTTTGTTCTGTTTGCAGGAAGTCCGGAACCTGTTCCATGCTTCAAAACTCGGAGAAAAGAATGAAAATAGTGGCAAATCATCAATGAACAGTATGGCGAGTGATAGACGAGGTATCTGTCAACTGCCCAATTTGGATCTTTCTCTGTTGCCTCCTCGGGTGCCCATGGGGTCCTTCCCTAATCATCACAGTGGGGGGGCACCGGCTCCATCGCCACAGCAGTACTGCCCAGTTCCATCTTCCCCAAATCCTAATGTTTTAGGTATAGCTTGTTATTCGTGCTATTAATTCCTTGGCTTGTGTGTATAATGATTTTTATTTTTTTTGGCTAAATTGCAGCAGTTTGCATTTTTGCATTAGGTCTCCCACGTCAGGCGCTGAGCAGCTGCCCTGTGACCTCCTCACAATTTTCTACGCTGGGAAAGTGAACGTTTACAATGTCCCGGCAGATAAGGTGTTCAGATTTTTTTTTTAATGGGAAGTTGTCTTTCTATGTACTGTAAATTAAAGAGTAGGATTAGCTCATGCAATCTCATTTATCTCTTGCTTTAGAGGAAGTTACATATAGCTGGTAAAAAAACAAAAGGAGTATCTTTGAAGAAAAAACAAAAGGAGTATCTTTGAAGTACTTAGGCTTAAGCTCAGGTCTTTTGTCAAAGCACAAAACATAGATTTTTGTTTATCTCGTTCTTTGGTGGGATATGATCTCATTCTCTGGCAGGTTTGGTGGAAGTGTAAAATAATTTGTTTTTTGATTGGTTGGATGGGGAATTTGTTTTTTATTGGTTGGATGGGATTTGCCAGGAAAATATAATAATTTGAGAGAAGCTTGCATTAACAGTTTGAATATATTTTCATTTTCAGAGTTGTTTGGATAAAATATAATAATTTGAGAGAAAGTTGCTTTAACAGTTTGAATATATTTTCATTTTCAGAGTTCTTTGGATAATCTACAGTATTAATGAGTATTAATGATTTTTTACATAATATTAACAACAAAAAACATGTTTCAGATCCATATCAAGATTCATCTTCAAAAATAAAATAATTTTCAAAAAGTAAAGTAATAGAAATCTTAAAAGTTTGAATATAACTAATAGCTATATTTAACAAACTTCAATAGCTTGATAACACCTCAGTAACCTGAGCATTTCAATCAGAGAGTTTCAACACCATATAATAATTTCTTTTACCTCTTGTCCTAAAGGCAGTTAGGATACTTGAATTTTTAATTTTTTTAATTTTTTTAAATCTGAGCTCAGATGCCTGAAGTTCTGCAGTGGGTGTCAGCCGTTGGATGCTGGATAGTCGTGGGCTTTTGATCCACCCTACTTCGCTAGTTCTTTAATGAGGAACTCCCAGAGATTTGTTGTGATGTATTTGTGTTTTCAGAAAGAAAACATATATCTCTGTCTACCTCACTTTTTGGTGGGTTGGGTGAAATGTATCAGCTTAATATAATAACTACACCAACTACATTCAATATAATCAGCAACATCTTGCAAATGCAAGTAGTGGACAAGTATGTCAATTGAAATTGAAATTACAAGCATGTGTAACATTTATTAATATGGCCATTAACTAATGCCGTCTCTGTAATGGTTTTTATTACACACAGAATAACAATTTTGCAATAGATTAAGATACTGTTGTGTTGTGGGGGCGGTGCAGGCAAAGGATATAATGGCGGTGGCGAGCAGAACAAGTGCTTCCCCGGTAAGTGGTAATGTTGGGACTCCGTCATCCTCTGCGCCTTCAACGCCTCTCAACTCCGCGCCCTCTCGCTCGGAAACTATGAGTCCGGTCACTCCCTTCCCGTCGCCTTTGGCTGAAGCCTTCGTCAGCCGCGCCCATTCTTCTCAGACGATAAATGCAGGTAAGCTACATGTAGCGAAATACTGAATACGAAGAAAACTAATTTGGTTACAAATTGGAAAATTGAGTTATGTTTGCAATGGGTGTTTGCAGCGGCTCTTCCAATCAGTCGGAAGTTTTCCATACAGCGGTTTTTAGAGAAAAGGAATGACAGGCTATACGGAAGAGCACCTTACGCTCCCCCTCCGCAAAACTAATCGATGAATGTATTGGGTTATCCTTGTAATATTATTTTAAGAATTTAAGGGATGCTTGTACATTTTTGTATGGAATCTTCCTAATTTTGTCAACATAATTCAGGAATTCGAGTCGAAAACTCAATATTGAATACAATAAGTTAATCTAACCTCTTTGAACGGCCGGCCAGATACAATTATCTGTACACATCAAGAGCTTTTCGAAAATGGGAACAGTTATATTATATTCTCAAGTAGAACTAGCAAAAGTTTTTGGTGTATGATGGCTTTGAAGATTCGGTGAAAAAGGTAAATCTGATTAAAAAAAAAAAAAAATTGTTTTGGTTTTTTAATATTTGTTAGTGCAATGAGATCTGAGTGGGTATCTCATTTTTTTAAATTCCTTTTTAAGATAAACGAAGTCCTCCCAGTTCATAGTGGGAAGGAGATTTTGACTGAATATAAAAAAATCAACAACTTATTTTTATTAATCGCCATATTATGTATCTTAACATCATCAAAGAACTGTTATAAATTGAGGAGATGTGCTTTATAGACATGCTTATTAATCGCCATATTATGTCTCTTAATATCATCCATATTTAAATTAAACAACACATAAAAATTGAGCAAATGAGCGTCATCAGACATGTTTACTAATCGCCATATTATGTATCTTAATATAATAGATATATTAATTAAACAGTGATAAATTGAGGAAATGAGCTTCATCAGACTTTTTTTTATTTTGGCTGACAATATCATTGCTACAAAGAGGTGATGGAATGAACAAATGAGTTTCATCAGACTTTTTTTTTCATTCTGTTTGACAATATTTACAATGATGATGATTATGATTAACGTCCACTAAGACCTAATTGGTCTATCGGACCTTAAGAGGGTAAGTGATTACTTGTGATTCTTTAGAATTTTGTTTCTGTGCTCCAAAAGCATTAAGAAAAGCTTTCCAAGATCACCATATTTTGTTGAGTTAAGAGGGTAAGTGATTACTTGTGATTCTTTAGAATTTTGTTTCTGTGCTCGAAAAACATTAAGAGAAGCTTTCCAAGATCACCATATAAACACTTATAAATTGAGGAAATGAGCTTCATCAAACTTTTTTTTTTCATTTTGGCTGACAATATCATTGCTACAAAGAGGTGATGGAATGAGCAAATGAGCAAATGAGCTTCATCATACTTTTTCTTCATTCTGGCTGACAATATAATTGCTGCAAGGAGGTGATGAAATGGGCCAAGACTTAGGGCGTGGACTTGGATTTCTTGTTCATTAAAATTTCACTTTTATGGAGTGTATCACAACAGTGCAGTAGCTTTCAATTTTTGCAATTTTTAAAGTTTCAGGTTTTGAATGCTAATTTTTTTTTTTCCTAAAAATGTGGAAACTCTTTTCAACCTCTTTATCAACTAGGGGACAGTTTAGAGGAAATTGTCATCTTTATGCCCATCAAGGTTGCCTAATAGCTTTTGCTTCATATGTCATGCTGCAAAATCCCTGTGCTATCTTCTTCAACAAGAAGCTTTTTAAGGATTTATCAAAAGCATTCCTTTTTAGAACTAAACATTGGTTAACTTGTTACCGACCATTTTTCTAATCAATCCTTCCTCTCTAGAGAATACCATGAATTCTGCCAGTTTCTGTGATGCATTAGGTTTAAAATTTCAAATAACCAAAATTCAATGTACAAGTATAACCAAAAGTTCTCAGATTGACTAACCAACCAAGGATGGCCTTGGCTGCAAATATGGCAAGTTTTCAAATATTTTGGCATCCCTTTATTTTTCCAATTTTTTTCAAAAAAATTCTGAATAGTGGTGATTTAGAGAGTTACCGAGAAAATAGATAAATGCATCACCAAGCTTATGTCCTTGGCTGCTAGACTTTAGAACTACTAAAAGCGCTGGCATCCATGCATATTTACTCGTGTTGGATTTCCATGTCAGGGTTTACCAAAGACTTGAAAAACTTAGTAAGAAGAAGACCTTTCTTAGAAGCAATTGGAGCCTAAAAGAAGTGCAATTTTGATTTTGAACGCCTGTATCATTACAGCATACTTTGAAAGTGTGTCCAAATTTTAGTGAAATTTTAGTGAATTTTGGTGAGCTCATTTTAATTTTGGAGAGCTATAATGGTAGTAGTCTAAACTTTTTATGAAACGACCTTTTTTATGATTTTTTTATAGTGATATTTCTTGGGAATACTTATTTCAAATCTGGTTAGTTATAGAAAGTTATAATTGAAATTCAGTTACATTTACTTCTACTTGAAAATAGAAAACTTTAAAAGAACTGATTTGTTATGAAGAGTTATAATTGAAGTTCTATAAGAGTTTTAGTTACATTTACTTTAAAAATAAAAAGTTTTAGAAGAATTGATTTGTTAAGTTTTATTATTAGTAAATTTTTGTGTATTTAGGATCATTGCCCGAAATCCAGTCCAGAAATTGTTAGATCAACAAATTTGAGTGATTATTTCTATATAATCCAAGTGTCTCAAGGTTTTTCAGCATGTTAAATCTATTTCTACATTCATAATTAAATTTTAAACAACAAAAATAGTAATTTCTTACAAATTTATGTCATTTCTACATTCATAAATAAATTTTAAACAACAAGAATAATAATTTCGTACAAATTTATATGACCTGATTGACTAATTGAAAGGAAAAAACCATTATGAAAAAATCAATATTTTAAAATTTCAGGTCGTGTTTGGTTTTTTCTATGTGTGCATGAATTACTACAGCCTCAGCTGTTAGAATTCGCCCCTTCGTCGTATCACAACTAGAGAGGAGGCCGCAGAGCCATAGAAGAGGCCACAGTCTGCCCAAAAAAAACGAGTGAAAGAGGAAGATTACAGGAATCGCGAGGATTTCAGGCAAAGCCAAGCCGCTGCGGATTCATTGAGGGTTTCTGGCTATTTAACCCTAGCCGCGCCTACCTTCTCACGCCGCCGCCGCCGCCGCCGTTCTTTCTTTGAGTAAAAGGGGCCTACCTTTCTTAGGGTAAAATTTCTTGTGAAGTTAGACTAACTGTTAATTATTTATTTAGGGTTTTTAACTCATGGTAAAATTTCTTGTGAAGTAAATATCGTCGGCCTTATAGGGGGTACATTATATTATTTATTTAGGGTTTTTAATTTATGGAACAAGTATTTTATATTTTAAACTTATGGTACCTTATTAAAGGCACATGGTATATTTCGCCATAATATGTATATTTTGCGTAAAGGACGTGAATATATACGGGTCGTCACATTGTGAGGAATATGGCTTCAACGGTATTTTTTTTTGGGGGGAAGTAAATTTTTTATTAGAGGAATATGGCTTCAAGCGTTAGCCTTTCATAACCATAGATTGTTTTTTTTAATAAGGGGATTTACAAAAATTTGATTAAATTTGGAGTTATTAGCGTGGATTTTTGCAGATATATTTATTATGATTTTTGGGTTATTAAGATGAAAACTAGATTATCTACATAAGATTTATGGGATATTGTGTTGAATGGTTTTGAAGAACTCTCTAATGAGGAAGCCTATGAGACCATGATTCAAGATCACAAGGATCAACTCATAGCAAACAAGAAGGATGATGCAACAACATTGTCGCTCATTCAACAAGGCTTGAATGAGAGAATTTTTACCAAAATTGCAACAACAACCAGGTCCAAAAAGGCTTGGGATATTCTGGAGATGACATACAGTTAATGGGGAAGCAACACTGATCAACATCAAGTTGAGTTACAGAGCGTTGCAGTTGTTGATGAAGTGGTTGTTGTAACAAAAAAAGTAGAAGAATTTGACATTGCATAAATAATTGAAGAAGATGTGGAAGAACCTACTGAAGTAGAAGAAAATAACAAGCTATGGAGACTACAATTGTCTTAAACATTGTAGAGAAATTTGTTGAAGAAATTGCGGAAAAAATAAAGGTGACTTTGTACAAGATGCATATTATGAGCATGGTAAAGAAAGTGAAGCCCACTATGTAGATACACATGTGGATGATGAAATTAAAGTTGAAGGTGAAAATGAAACTACCTTTGCAA
>SNQJ01S0228933.1:0-14399 GCA_010110895.2 Picea sitchensis
TTAGTGTAAGATCCAAGAAGTCATCAGAAATGAAAGGAACCTAATGCATATATATAAGAGGGTTACAAAAATCAAATATGACACATACCATGATACCTTGGACCAATTACCTCATGAAGAAAGAGTCCTCTCTGATGCAAGTCCAATCCAGTGGTGATGGAACTTGTTGTTGCTGATAGGAAAAATCTGTCAAAGAAGAAGAAAGGTGGGCTCTCTAGGGCCATGCTCAGGTCAATCCTTCTCTCGGTACTCCATGTCTAGGACCTGTGGGCCTCGAGACATGATCTCCTAGTTATCCCTAGATATCGGGGATAATATCTGGCTCCAACTCGGGGACATGTGCTAATTGTAGAGCGCATGAGAACCTCAGCACTCTCTGGCATAAACCTGTAGACCTGCTCACACTTGACAAGAAAGCATCAACAACACAAGGTGGGGTGGTATTTCCACCCCACAAAATAATACATGTATATATATGGTAATTATAAATGCAGATAGAAAATGAAACCCTTACCTGTACTTACCTGCTGGCTGTATGTTGGTATAGTCAAACAACCAGTGAAGCCAATCCAATAACGTTCCTCGATACCTACCTTTGTGCTTCATCATAAACCAAAACAGTGACAAATCAAGCATAAAAAGGTCATGAGTTAGAACATATATCACATCATCAGGAATCTCAAAGTCTAACGCATGGAGGCGGGTGGGAGGGACAAAATTCTGCCAAGTCCATCTCTGAGAAAAGTATTCAATCCTATCCAAGAAAGGGTCATGAAAAATACAAGGTTCATAAAATGGACTTGAAGGGCCTGTAAAGTGGTTACCTAGGACATCCTCATGCTCTAGAGTCAAGGAAAGAATTGACAAAGGTTTAGTGGATGACTGGGAAATTACCAAGGGAAAATTGAAAAACTGATTGGAGTTAGCATTACCCAACCAACCCTTGGAGTCTAGGGTTTGCCCAGGAAGAAACTCGATATGAAAAAGGTACTTCCCAACTACACCTTTAATGGAAAAGCATGGTAAGGTAATGACAGGTGGTTGGGGTGAAAAGTCATGAGAAAGCTCCTTCAGGCAAACAACGTCTTTACTTGTATTAAAATCTGAGCACAGTGGTGGTTGGAAATCATCTTCATGAAAAGAATCCAAATGTTCAAAAGAAAAGTCATCAAAGTCCTCAAGGTATGGTTGAAAATCATAAGGTATTGGGTCATCCTTGGTCCTTTGGATGGTAAAAACCTCATCTCCTTGTTGCCACTGGTCAAAAGTAATCTGTTGTGGTAATTGCAAGGGCAACATCTGAAGATGACCCTTTATGTCATAGATGGGATCTGTATCATAACCAACTATATCCCACCTACGTCTCCCAACATGTATGAACTCATCAATTTTGTCAATAATGTCACTATCTGTGTCATAGCATGCAGGGTTTGAATCATCTGAAAATTCATCCTCCTCCTCCTCTTCATCACAAGGTAAAGCATTATCAGAAACTAGGATAGGAGGGTAACTTACTGTTTTTTGTCGTGCAGGAACTTCGAGGACTTCGGTGTTTTCAGCATGCATTATGGTCTCATCCTCGAGGATTACTCCTTCTTCTTCAATCAGAAGGCCTATTTCTTTGATTGCACAACAATGACCATCAACTTCATTCAAAGATTTCTTTTCCTCTTCATCTTTTGAATCAAGGGACACGATATCAACAGTATTCTGAAGTGGAAAGCAACTAACCTCATCTTCATTTTGCTGTACAGGAGAAACAAGTTATTGGATGATTTCATCAGCGGGAGGAGCACAGGTGGACGCTTCATCATCTTACTTAGGTTCCTTCTCCTCAGTTATGTTCTCATCGTGCTAGTTGGAAACTTGGTCTCTTCTCTCTTGTGGATTTTTGACAAAATTTCCAAGGGAAACTAGTTTTATCAAGCTGAGAGTGACCATGGCATCAGTCCTGGTCATTAAAAGACTCTTTTCAATTTGAATGGCCATGTCGTGAGCTTCTGGAAAAGTTTTTGTCTTTTTCTTATTTAGAAGGAAACTCAAATGTACCTGAAGTCCATTAGTATAGAGGTAGACGAGGTATTTGTCTTCAGGACGATGGCTTTGAGGAATCTGGTAAAGCAACTTCTGGAACCTAGCACAGTAAGCTCTGACAATCTCAGACTATGTTTGTTTTATGCCTTCAAGCTCTTTCAGCAATGATTGTATATCTTCTATTTTCATGGTCCACTTTGTAAGGAAAACTTCTTCAAAAAGGTCCATAGAAGTGATGCTGGCAGCTGGAAGGTTGTCATACCATCTTTTGGCCTCTCCATGCAGGGAGGAAAAGAAGAGTTTCATCACCAAATATTTATCCTCATCGCTGATAGGGAAAGATTGAAAGAAATCCCAAAATCTTCTCATGTGAGACTCGAGACATCCCCCATTGATGCCAACAAATCAACGGAGGAAAAACTCATAACGAGGAGGCATTTTTCTGGGATATCCCAGAATTTTACTCATATCTAAAGGTCTGTAGTTTCTTGGGTCCCATTGTGAAGTCATTTTTGGCTTCATCATGAGTGGAGTCACTAGATAGTTTCCCTGAAACTACCAAAGAATAGGGCGAAAAAATGTAGGGGAGTCGCTAGGTAAGCTTGTAAGAAAAGATTCATGAGGCAAGGCTTACCAAAGGTTTGTCGTTGAGGAATATTGACTCAGAGTTCCCCGGCAATGGTGCCAAAATGTTATCGCTCAGTTTGTAGTATAGGATAAGGTAGCTTAAAAGTAAAGGTCAAACTGGCGTAACAGGAGCTTTCCCACCCACTTTCACCTCGATGGGGGGCTCTTTCTATTTTGGGTGGCTAATCCCAAGGGAGACGTCCCTACTAATCTGGGGTATTGAAAGGAAAAGGGTCAAGGGATTAAGACTCAAAAGGTTAAAGTAGTTTTTCCCTTCACAGATTACTACCAAGAAGATAGTCAAGGAGAAGATAAAACCACAAGATAGGCACCTGTTTGCGAGACAAAGCAACAAATAAAGCTAAAATGTGCAACAGTGGTTAGTACTTCATAAATTAATGACTATCAACAATTTATATATATGAGCATTAATAAAAGTAATTATTGACGAAGTCAATGATTGCAATAAAGGCTATGACTTATAATATTACTTCTTCAATAAATACAAAATGATAACAACATTCAATGTACAAAATCAATCCTTGGATTATCACAACCCTTTAAATATGCTCACATATAATGTTGCTGCGTCAAGCCTACTAGAGGTGGCGTCAGCCTGATTTATAGGTTAGTTTGCTAGGCAATGAGGTGGACGTTTTGCAAAATAAGCCAATGAAAATATTTAACACTTCAATGTCTATCAATGGATGACCTAGCCGCAACTTCTATACCAGCCAATAGTTCAAAATAGGCATGACGTCATCATAGAATTAGGGTTAGTAAGTCGCTAGGGTTAGTTAGGGTTTTAATTTTTCGAAGCTAGAAAGATTGTTTTAACACAAAAGACTCTAGCAGTTGGATTATTAGACTAGTGCCTTAGGGTAAATGGTGTTGGAGATATGGCTATATGGAAATTTGAAGCATATGGTTGTCATTGATGGCAATCAGTTGTTTATGGACCATACAAGTCTTTGGAACACAAATGTTGAAACAGTCTTTGAAACAAATCTTTAAGGAACAGTCTTTGGAACACAAATCTTTGGAACGGCCGAGAATGGCATGGAATGAATAAAGGTTGTCTTTGATGGAAATCGGTTGGTTATAGAACACGCACAAGATATGCTGGAACACAAAAGCTGAATCACGAGATCTTTGGCCTTGAATCTGCTTGCAGAAACAGAATCTTTGAAACACAAATCTTTGGAACACATATCTTTGAAACACAAATCTTTGAAACACACATATCTTTGAAACCTAAATCTTTGGAACAAGGTCTTTAGAACACAAATCTTTGGAACCTGAAAAGTGAGAGATAGCTAGCGAAATGGTCAAAAGATTTCATTGATAGCAATCGGTTGGTTATGGAACACATAGATCTTTGGAACCACTTGAGGAAAATTTGAATCACGAATCTTTTGAAAGCATGATCTTTGAAACACAGATCTTTGAAACACAAAATCTTGGAATTCCTGAGGATGTTGAAGTACATATCTTTGGCTCTGATTTTTCGAAAACTATGTGGCAATACTTGGATCCTTGCGATAAAAGCGCCATATATACGCCATTTTGTTGCATGATGTGGCATCGCGTCAGAGAACATCTAAAGAGCGATTCGAGGAAAAATCCCGAGGGAGAATCTTGGCATCACAGCGAGAAAGAAAAGAATGAAAGAGTACGGTTTGAGTTGAAAAGCGAGGAAAAAGGACTTTCGGTCTAAAAATAAATTGTGATTAAAAGAGCCTTGAGGAGAACAGCGTTGCATGATGTGGCATCGTAGAGGAGAATACAAAGAACCCATTCGGAAAATCAGGGAGAATCTTGCATGCAGCGAAGAATGGAAGAAAGGTTGGAGTTGAAAGCATAAAGGAAAACTCATGTGGTGAATCTATATAATGCGGCTAGAATAGAGATGGTTGTTGTTGTTGATGTGAAAGAAAGGGGCCTTCACGGATGTGAGAAATGGAGAGGAATCACAGCATTGATAGGAGAAAGAGGATAGGTAGAGGACAATGAAGGCGGGAAGCGTGAATCGAAATAGTGAAGAATCTGAGAGAAGATCGTACGAAAGGAGTTAAGCAAGCTATATCCCGAGGGAATGAACAAGTTGATTTAGGCAATATGTATTTTGGCAAGTGGGGTGGTAGAATTTAGTTGCTAGGAGGCGTATGTCTTTTCCTCACCGCAAAATTAAAGGTTGCTTGTAGAATCGAAGGTTGAATTGCCTTCCCTTTCGGTTAGTCTTGAAGTAAAAAGAGTGCGATGCTTCCACCTAGTGGGTGCTTGGATTCTGTGAGAGTTGGTGCTGTCTGCCAGTTGGTGCTGGCAATCGAGGTTGTAGCCTCTATGAGTTGATGCTCATAAAAGATGAGATCTAACGAAGTTGAAGCTTGCGGTATCTTAAAGAGAGCGAGGTTTTCCACGGTTGGGTTTCCTCTTGAAAATCTATGTCTCATACTTGTGAATGAATCTTGTGTGTGATTGTTTCTTTTATGTTTTTATATTTATAACTTCACAGTTTCTGATGAAGACTCCCGCGCCACTAAAGATTAATGATTGTTGTTGAAAATGAGACAAATGGTTAATAATCTACACTAGCTGATTCACCTCTTAGTTAGTTCATACACAGCAACAATTGGTATCGAGCGGGGTTCCTTTGGGTATGGGAAGATCCGGCGGTGAAGCATGACTAGTCATGTGGTTCAATAACAAGGCACCCATTTTTAATGGCACAATTTTCAGCATAGGAAGGTAGAATGAGAACATACTTAATGTCTCTAGGGCGGAATGTTAGGGAAGTATTTAGAAGCCGGGATATACAAAACCAAGCTGTGTTTACGTCTAAAGATGAAAGATAGAAGTTCTGCTAATGCAAAAAGCTATGAATGCTATTCTCGATTGAATTACGGCTGAATCAATTTGTAGAAAGTAATGAATCTTCAAGCACTTCCGCAAAATGTGGGAAAAGCGATAGAAGTAGCTATGAAATAGAGAGAAGTTAAAAAGTTACTTTTAGGCTACTAAACTCCATGAAGCGGGAATTTGAGCAGGTTGAAAGTAATGAATGAGGATGAATATATAAGTAAGTTTTTCTTGAGTTGATGAAATGGTGAATGAAATCATAGGGGGTTTAGGAGAAACGGTGTTGGGCTACTTCTTGTTAAAATTTTGAGATCTCTACACGAAGATTCAATCCTAAAAGTCTCTGCAATAGGGAGATGAGTGAACTCAAGACATTATCTCTTGATCGGTTGCTAGGAAATTTGCTTGGCTTATGAAAAATGAAATTAGCCTGGTCAAAAACTCATCTAGGGGAAAGCCTCATTCAGAAAAGTCACTTGCAGTTTGAGCCCGGATGAAATCGAGAACCAAAATTTGTAAAGGTTAAAAGCGGATCGAGGGAAAGAATTACAACGGAGAAAACCTTTTAAAGTGTTTCAAGCGTGGTGGGTGGGGCACTGGCAAATGTCCTCATAAGGGGAAGAGCGAGAACTTCGGTGATGAAGAAAGATTTCCGGGAAGAAATATAATAAAGAAATAAAATTATAAGAATGCAAAGAATGCGTGTGTAAATGATGATGATTCTCACGAAACTTGGGATAGTGAATCCTCAGAGTGGTCAGGGAATGACTCGTACTTATGGCCATAGAAGGAACTTGAGCAGAGATTTGTTGGGAAGGAATGATAGCGGATGCCAGAAGTGGATATGGAAGGTGAGTTACATTATGTGTACTTTTTGAGAAATAAATAGGCAGAGAATAAAGAAGAGAGAAACAAAAACAATTATTAATCGATTATGAAACTGATAGGTAGACATTCCCCTATTGAAGCTAGAACTTAAAGATGCGAAGAAAATTGAAGAAATCCTAAAACAACAGTTAATTTTGAGAGGGTAAAAAGATCAGTTAATGAGAACATCTAGAAGAAGAAGTTGTAAGTATTAAGAAGGAGTTAGAAAAATATCAAGCGTGGTACAATCAGAATATTTCTAGTATCAAAGCTGCAGAAGAGCTAAGCTTGATATTTTAGCAGACGAGACCTCCACAAAATAAATACGGTCTAGGATATGAAGAAGATGCAAGCGGCAGTAAGTTAAAGAATACAGAATCACTGATGGCAATTAGTTTGAATTAGAAAGCATTTGGAAGAGGTTCTTTGATAGAAAATATTGGAGCATGCCATTTTCCAACAAAACAGCGGACTCAAGTAATAAGAAAGAGCAAACTAAGGTTGGTTCCATCAATAAACTCGTACAACGAGGATGTCCAAAAAAGAGGTCAAATAACAAAGTTCAGAATGCAGACCGAATTACAAACATGAGGATGAAGTCAATATATTATCTTCCTAGGAATCCACCAAGATTCAGGGCATGATATTTCTTCGATAGTTATTGTTTTTCTTTGTTATAACTTTGGGCACAAAGGCGCAAGCATCTTTATAATCCTCGAAGCATTCCTGGTCGATGTCAAAAGCCTTTATATCATCCACCGAGAATTAAGTGTTGCCTATGGGTAAAAGAATTTTAACAAATGCTAATCCATTTGACTCCTTATACAATAGACAAATTCTACAATTGTTCTAACTTTGGACCGCATTATTTCTGAGTGAAATTTAAGGCATTCCTGGCTGAGAATTAAAAACGAAATATAAATTTGAACAAAAGGTATGGAGAAAGAAAGTCCCATTGTAACCTTGTGCTCTGATTCGAGCTTGAAGGATCCATGGTACATTGGCGGTGGATGTTCAAAACATATGTCGGGGAGATAGGAGAAGTTTATTACCACATGCGGCGTAAAGATGGAAAGGTAACTTTTGGAAACAATGCACCGAGAAAGGTCGAGGAACATGAATGGTTAGTCGAGCAATGGAAAGGGAAAAGCCGAAGCGTGTTATTTGTAGATGGGTTAAGCACAACCTTCTTAGTGTAAAGCAGGATGTGTGATAAAGGATGTGAAGTTACGTTTTCTTGCTAAAGGCTGTAAAATTAAAAAAGTTATCTCTCGGGGAAAACTAGTTGCGAAAGAATTGAAGCGAAGAATAATGTTTACATTCTAAAGAGGGAAAGGAAAGGAGATAAATCTCTAAGAAATAGAAAATATATAATGGTGGTTGTGGCCGCAGTAGGACACCACACTTCGATCATCTAATAAAACTTCGGAAATAGGCAGCGATAAAGATTTTCGAGAGAAATATCAAAACAAAAGTATTGTGTGTAAACCATGTCAAATGGGAAAACTGAACAAAACTCAGTTTAAATCAAAAAATTTCCATCTTCAAACCGTATACGGTTAGTTCATATGGATGCAGTATTGGCCCATCGAAAGGAAGATGCGAGCAAAGAAACTATTTCATGTTGGTTATTGATGATTATTCAGACTGACATGGGTTGCGTTCATCAAAGAGAAATATGAAGCGTTCGCCAAATTCAAAAACTTCAGCGTTGGTAAATGGAATTTGGAAGAAAATAAAAGCTATCGAATCACGGCGGAGAGGTTAGCTCAAGGCAATTCAAAGATTCTGTGATGAGCATGGCATGAGAAAAGAATACGTAAAGCCTGCGGCAAAAATGGAGTGGTGAAAGAGCGAATAAACGGAGTTCGGCAAATGGCAGGTCAATGATGAAGGAAAAGGATATTCCTCAAAGCTCTGGGTAGAAATTCATGCAGTTGTGCACATTCTTAATAAAACACATTTGAGACCAAACAGTGATAAGACTCCATAGATTATATGGAGTCTTATCACTGTTTCTTAATAAAGCACATTTGAGTCTTATCACTGTTTGGTCTTTGGAAGCAAATGTTACATCAAAATAAAAGATTGCAGAATGGGAATTATGATGGCCAGTGATGAAGGAATCTTTCTAGGATATCTGCAAATAGCAAAGGCTACATATTCTATAACAAGAGGCTGCATAAATGAGGTTTAGATATTTAAAGTAGATGAGAAGAATTAATGACCGACACAGTCTGAGACGATGAAGGATCAAGCTTGGATGATGCAGATTAAGAACATGTCCAAGGGTCACAGGAGGAAGTATCTGAGTCAGAGGATGAAGAATGAGATTCCCAACAACCATCTGTGAACCCTTCTTCCAGAATTATTAAAAAAAATCATTGGTGATGAGAACAAGGGGTTCGGACTAGAAGGAAAATTTTGGAAAAATTTGAAAGAAGTCACATGGCATTTTATCTAAAATTGAACCAAAAGTTTTAATGAAGCATGTGAAGACAAAAGACTGGATAGCAACCATGAACGAGGAGCTGGACCAGATTGAAAAAAAACGCTCACAGGGAACTTGTTCCTAGACCGCGAACAGGTAGGTAGGATCAAAAATGGGTCTTTACAAAATAAGTTAAATGAAGCGAGTCAGTTATGAGAAATAAAGGTAGAGACTGATGCGCAAAGGGACCAATACTTTTCAGATTGAAGGACAAGACTTTGATGAAAGGTTTGCTCCGGTGGAAAGAATGGAGGTTATAAGAATTTTTTTAGCTTATGCATGTCACAAACAATTCAAAGTATACAAGATGGATGTCAAATTAGGCATTTGAATGGGAATTTAGAAGAAAGAAGTGCTTAATAATGGAACAACCGAGGAAGGTTTCTCTCCTGGATAAACTTGACTATGTCCTATGGTGAAAAGGCATTGTATGGTTAAACTTGACATCCATCTGGTATGGGAGACTGGACAAGTATCTACATGATAAAGGCTTCAAGAAAGATTCTGCGGATAGCAATTTGTATACCAAATCGAAGGTGTTGATTCTTACAGTTTGTACTAGTTTATGTTGATGATATTACTTTTGTTCGTACTATACTCCTACATTGTGGTTTGCTAAAGCAATGAAATATGAATTTAGAATATATGTTTGGAGGCTGCGTCATACTTCCTTCAGATTACTCAGAATTATGAAGGTTTATTTCTCTCCCCAAGAGAAGTATTTGAGGGAGATCTTTGAAAAGGTTTCAAAATGGAAGATTCTAAACATGTGAAGTACACACCATGAGTGCATGTGGCGCAAATTGAGCAAAGATGATACTACAGGAAGTGCTGGATCAAAAGTGTCTGTAGATCTATGATAGGAAGTTTACTATACATCACTATAACAAGACCGAGACATAATGCATGTTGTTGTAATGGTAGGAAGATTTCAAGATGCCTCTAAACAGAGTCACTTAGTAGCGGTCAGAAGAATTTTCAAATATCTAAAAAACACTCTGTCTTATGGTTTATGGTACCCAAAGTCAAAACTTTCGGTGATGGCATATTGATGAGGGTGGGCGATTGTATAGATGAGAAAAACGAGTGGAGGTGCATTCTTCTTAGGCCGGTCGTTAGTTGCATAGCTAAAGAAGCAAGCTCTATAGCTTTGTCTACCAAAGAAGAATACATTACGGTATTTGCATGTTACTTTCAATTATATAGGATGATACAAGCTCTTAGGTAACATATGAAGAACCCATTCCTCTTCTTTGTGATAATACTGGTACCATTAGTGTTTCAGAATCCGGTCCTTCATTCCAAGACAAGCATATACCTACGAAGTATCATTTCTTAAAAGATCGGGTTGCAAACAAAGTGGTACAGTTGCAGTAAATTCCCTCCACAGAGCAGATTGATGATATATTTACCAAACAATTACCCAAGGCACAGTTTGAAAACCTCATACAGAAGATGGGTGTCTGGTTCTCTAACTAACCTCGCACTTTGTCGAGGCGTGGTATGGATCTGAAGAACATTTTGGTCTTTACAGTGTGAATATATGAGTGTAGCTGTGTTGAGTTTTGTTATGAGCAGCAAAGATGGACGTTTTTATAAGCAGTATTCTTGAAGTAATAAGCGTGAATCTGTGGTGATGAAATTATATGATGCTTAGTGATTATATAAAGACAGAGTATCTCGACCATTTCAAAACAAAGCGGACCCATTACCTTAAGAGGTGTTTGGGAAAATGGTGGCAGTTAAAAGTGAGGGCTGTGGAAGGAACTTTCTTGAATCAGGTTTGAGAAAAAATTAGATGTCTGCACAGGTTGCTTTTGCAAGTAGGAAGACAACTCGTGCAAGTAGCTAACATAGAAAGAGAACAAATGATTTTGAGATAATTCCAGAATTGGTTCCTCATGGCCGGGGTTGGCGGGGTTATCACGGTAGGAGCATAGCCTAATCTTTGAAATGCACAAAGCGAAGATGTACAACGAAGGGACGAGATTGGGTGCGAAGTTTCTCTTGAGTATAGATGATTGATTAGAGGAGCATGGGTCCAAAGGATCTTTTCACAAGAGAAGCACAGCGGATTCTTGAGAGCAGTGGCATGGCAACTAGCGAACACATAGATATCAAAGTACATTCCTTTCCAATTATTCTTGTTGAGTGCACGAAGTTAGGGGGAGATTGAGGAGAATAGTTTAACCCTTGCCCTTGATGTGAGAGGAGAAATGAACATGCCGTAAATTGCAAAGGGGATATTGTTGGAGATATGAAAAGCTATAACGAAACTGAAGCGGATGGTTTCATTGTTGTAATGGGTTGTTTATGGAGCATACAAGAAGTCTTTGGAACACAAATCGCTGACTCTGAGATGTTGAAACACAAATCTTTGGAACACAGTCTTTGGAACCTGAATGATGGAACAAGTGAGATAGCTGAGATGGTCAAGGTTGTCATTGATGGCAATCGGTTGGTTATAGAACGCTGAGAGATCTTGGAACAACGAAGCTAAGATCCACCGGATGTTGAAACGGAATCTTTGATGCGAGATCTTTGAAACCTGAAATCTTTGAACCTGATCTTTGAAACACAAATCTTTGAAACACATACCTTGAAACACAAATCTTTGGAGTGCGGTGTTGGAACACAAATCTTTGGGAACACGAGAAAGGCGGGAATAGCCAGCGAGATGGGCAGGGTTGTCATTGATGGCAATGTTGGTTAGTTATGGAACCTGCCGAAGATGATGGAACACATTTGAAGATCAGGATCAAACGCGAATCTTTGAAACCACGGATCTTTGAAACACAATCTTTGGAACAGTGTTGAAACACATATCTTTGGCTCTGATTACTAGAAACTATCTTTGAAACAACAACGGATCTTTAACGTCACTTATACCTTATATACATCATTTGTTGCATGATGTATGCGTAAAGAGAACGCTCACAAAACCCGGTTGACATCGAGGAGAATCTTTGGCATGCGAAAGAATGAAAAGAGCTACGGTTAGATTTGAAACAGAATTTTGGATCTAAAAATAAATTTGTGATTAAGGCGAGAGGAACAATTGCATGATGTGCCATCGCATTAGAAGGAGGCATGCGAAACGATGAAATCGGGGAGAATCTTGTCGCGGCGAGAAGAATGGAAGAAAGAGGTTAGGTTGAAGCGCCAAGGAAAACCTACGCATGTGGGTAGATCTATATGTCTGGTAGGCGAGACTGAATCATTCATTGTTGATGTATGAGAAGGGCTTTCTGGATGTGAAAAGCGAGGAGGAGAAGTATCTAGCGATAGGAGAAAGCGGGGATAGTACTTGAGAGAATGATGAAGCGAAGCGGCGGATAGAAACGATGAAAGAATCTGAGAAGATCGATTAGAAATGGTAAGCAAGCTTTATCAGAATGATCAAGTTGATTTTAGCAATATGTATTTTGGCAAATTAGAAGGGTGGTAGGGTGGTGGTGCTAGGGAGGCATGTCTTTTCTCTACAAAGTGGGTCTTGTAGAATCACGAAGATTTGGTGCCTTCCTTTCGGTTAGTCTTGAAGTAAAAAGAGTCCCGATTACTTCCACCCGATTGGAGTCGTAGGATTGTGGGAGTTGGTGCTCTCGACCCGGTTAGTGTAGCAATCATAGGTTAGCAACACTCATGAGTTGATGCTCATAAAGATGGGAATGTAGAAGTTGGAGCTTCTTGAACAGCTCTTAAGAAGGCGAGGTTTTCCCAGTTTGGGTTTCCTCTTGAAAAATCTATGTCTCATACTTGTGAGATAGATGCTTTGTGTGTGATTGTTGTTCTTTATCCTATATGCTTCATGTTTATAACACTGATTTTCACAGTAAAGACTCGCGCCACTAAAGTTAATGGTGTTGTTGAAAATGAGACTGAAGTAATAATGGTTAATAATCTACACTAGCTGAGGATTCCCCTCTCAGTTAGTTCATACACGTAACAAAATGAGTCAGGAGTAAGGCTAAAAGGCTTGGAAGGATCTAAATTCAAGGACAAGAAAGTTAGGATTTATAGTCTTTATGATGGCACGGCCACAAAGTCAAAACCCTAAGGGGAGGGAGGCTCATTCGGTGTTTTCAGCAAGGCCTCATCTCCTCCCTCTTTCCTTAAACTCTTTGGAAAAACGGCTAGCTTGGAGAACATAATCTAGGGATGAAAAAGAGATGTTGTAGGGCAAGGCTTTTCCGACCCTAAGAGTCAAACCCTAGGTGTAAAAATCAATTAAGGCCCTGGGGCGTCTTCTTTCTTCAATTTATGTTGCAAACTAACTCAAGAAAAATGAGAAATAGTGTAACAATGGCTAGGATATATTCTTCTTAATCAAATGAAACAAACAAGTTTTCTATCATGGGGACATGAAACGGAGACCTACTTGTGTGTGTAAAATCAATTAGGCCTAGGACGTCTTCTTTCTTCAATTTATGTTACAAAACTAACTTAGAAAAATGAGAATTAGTGTAGCAATGCCTAGGATATATTCTTCTTAATCAAATGGCTAAACAAGTTTTCTATCATGGGGACATGAAGCAAGGACCTACTTGTGTGCTTGCTCCCTAGGGTTTCAATGATTAATCAAAATAGCAATAATGTAACCATAAAAGTAAGATATTTAACCTACAACCATTCAATCAAGAAGTTTTGCATGAAAAATATACTTACAAATCAATGAAGAGCTAATCAAACCCTAGTTGTAAACCTTCCAATGATTAAAAACACCATGAACATGCCAAAGATGATCCTCCACAAGTGTAGCGCCTCAACTCCAAGAGCCAAATACAAAGACAAAAGACTAAAAGTAATTCTCTCACAAGAGAGTGAGTTATGTTATCTTCAAAATGAGGCTCAACGTCCTCTACTTATATCATCCAAATGACCTTTAATTACAAAAATAGGTCATTAAAACAGTCGACAAGGCTGACTAGCAATAGTTCCATTATTTGTCACATTAAATGCTAAAATGTCATAATTATGAGCTAAAAGGGAGACGTCAGGCCCCTCTGAGGGAGACGTTGGCCCTTTCTGGGCAAGATCAACATCCAAAAGGAAAAACGTTGGCCCTTCTAGGGATCCTACAAGCTGCCACACATGCGAAATGGTCCAAGCACACTGCCACATCCTCCAGAAAACATCCAGCCTTTCCTGGGTGGCGTCCTGTCCAGCAAAGCCATCATCTCATCTGCAGTGGGTGATCCCCCTAGGTCGGGCTCTGCCAAAGCGTCCTGGGTAAGGATGACCTTCTTCTTCCTCATGTAATGGCTCATCACGAAGTTGTCCTGTCTCTGCCATCCCAGCAACCATCTAATGGGCTCTTCAGCCCCATGGAGGTCCGAGCTAATTATCTCCCCATGTGTACCGGTCCTCTGGCACCTGTCTGCCAGGTATGGTCCTGCACATCAAGTACTACACCCTCCATGGGCTCATCAGTCCTCGGGATCATAGCAATGTCAATCATATTTCATCATTAAATTTATCAAATACATGCATGAAATTCCTAGCATATCATCTAAGAGCTCAA
>SNQJ01S0228935.1:0-14013 GCA_010110895.2 Picea sitchensis
TTTACTTTTTTACATTTACTTAATCATATTTAAAAATTATTGTGTTGGCTAGTTGATTTCCACGTCTAGGTGATTAACAAAGATTAAGGTTCTGGCACAGAGTGGAGAGAAGTGGAAGTGGAGAACAAGTGTTTAATATTTGCAAATTTACCAGTTTAAGTAATTCTAGTGCCACAAAGAGGACTACATTGGCCGGTGTGGTAATGTCGTGCCCCATTTATCTTTGCTTTTCATTTTATGGCCACCTTTCTGTGGCGTTTTGTTATGGGGAAAATCTCATTATGGCATGGGGTAAACCACAACAGACAGAATGGAATGCATAAATAAACTCTAATCCCCAGTAGTCTATATAAATGAAATGCTAACAAGACAAGGCCACGAGCCTACCTTGTCTGGATGTTTGATGAAGACCAATGTTGAGCATGCAAATCAAAGCTTTATACCTACAAATTGTCCTCAACAACCAAGATACATGATCATATCATGATATATAGTGTTAGCATATAAACTATCATAATCCATTAACATTCGTGACAAATATGCCCATGGAATAATAATTCAAATATTTGCAAGATATCAATTAGACGAGAAAATAGAATTTCTATTAAAATAATCAGCAAAAGTATATATGTGACAAACTTCTGTAATGACACATATTGGAACCGAGAAACTAAGTCCCTCTAGCTGGGCCTCCATCACAACAATCCTCCACCAAATACAAGCTCATATAAATGAGACAATGGGGTTCTCCATCACAAAGAAGGAACATCTTTGGGGATGAATAATGAGTTCAAAATTTCAAGGATAAAGGGATGCAGACTCAATATGAAGTGAAATTTCTCCAGAGTGTCTTTGCTCTCAAAGTTGAATTCTCTCCCCTTTTTCAAGGCTTGGATATGGCTCAATTTATAGCCTTCAAATGGAACTGAAGGGCCGAGTGAGAGCATTTCCAGTATATGGAAGGTCAAGGATCATGGATCTCGTGACATGGCATGGAAACTTGATATATTTTTAATTTTGAGCACCAAACATGATGTACCTAGGCTATAGTGGAGAAACTTGTGTATACACTTGTTGTCTAACTGACAGGGTGCATATATGTGGAAAAATGTGTTTTTGTCTCTAGAAGGTACACAAAGGGACTTCAAGTCTGCATAGGGAAATGGAAAGGCCATCCAAGAAAGTTGCATGGGGTGAGGCAAAATTTGCTGTAACATATGCCCCCTAATGTGTGAGGTTAGAGGAGTATTTGCAATGGCCAAAATACATTATAATTCACAGAAGTGGAGTAATGGATACTTAACTGGAAGTGCTAGTTTCTCATGAGAATATTACAATCCGCAATGACTTTGTAGACATGGATGCCAATCTGAATTACACTACATATCCATGTGGAAATATACCAAATAATTGTTCATGTCCATGAATAGGCAATACAAAGCAGACACATTCCATAGGCTATCATAGTCACGAACAAGGCCCAATAGAAACTAGTATCAAAATCAATATGAAGATATTTGTATACAATGGACTACAATTTGATCCCCCATGATCACGGAAGTCATATAGGTACTGGTCCAATGAAAGTCATCAACAGATTAGGGAAGCTGCTACTGTAAGCTAGAGGTCTTCTACACTATCTGCCGAGGTGCAAGTCTACATCATGTGAATAAATGAGTTGAGGTAGAACACAATGAGAGTTCATTTGATTACCAGTCATTAAGGTATACTGTTAACAAATGCGAGACAACCTATAGATAATGAAAGTAGGTATCAAGGCACCGAGTACATTCTTACAAGTGTGAATAAGGTTGTTGAGGTCGAACACTTGAAGAATCCATCGATCAGGAGACATTGATGTATTCCCAACTGTCGATGGTGGGAGAAACTTCCACTGACGACTGCAAGACTCTAGGTACTCATAGGAATCTAGGCCTCATTTCCAAAATATATGAGTTGAAATCAATGGAAGGAGACCCGCTAAAAGGAGATCATTAGGGAATATCTCATAAGTCAACGCAAGGTACAAAGAAATAGCTTTATGATTAGGAGGGCTCGAACAAATAGGATGTTCACAAACCAACGAACCTATGTGTCTCCTGCATGCACCAGATGCAAGTAGTGCACAAAATAGACCCTATGAATAACATCCAATGAGGAAGACTGCCAACACAAGTGAGGAAACCACCAATAAGGATAATGGAATCCAAGGCACTGCATGAATCCTAATGTGTGAATAGATTTCTTGTTTTTGAACACAAGGGAAACCCCCTAATCAGTGACCAATGAAGAGATTTCGATTGTTGGGTTCAAGGTTACCTACCCATAATGAGAGTAGGACCAAGGTGCATGGTATGAATACAACTTCATATGACTTTGAGACACACTAAGGTACGATCGACATGCAAAGTCAAGAGTTCCGAGAAATGGCCGACACATGCTTATAGACATCCTTTCAAAAAGAGCATGAGACATATGGATAAATTAGGAACCACAGAATTGATGATAAAACTTTGTGATGCAGGAGGCATCCATGAAATCTCCATAGGGACTGGAAGAATAACTAGTCGGAGGAGTAAAATCTATGTAACGAGCTCATCTTCCTAAGGTCATGCTAAACCATAACTTTGGATGACAGTGGACTCAAAATTTTTTTCTCTATTCAAAGGTGACATGACTATTGCCGATATGAGATAATATTATTTTCCCACCTTTTTTTTTTTTGCATAGGCAAAGCAATGCTATGATACAGGAGAGGAAACAAGTGTCGCGAGTAAGAAACTATCTCCAAACTGTGGAACATACCTATGCTCAATGGAAGGAAGTGCATGCGGGGCATGGACACTTAGGGGAATGTTTCCTCTTAGGTTACAAGGTGTCAAGATGCAAATGATATAAACAAGGCTCTTCTTGGTTGGTGATGAAAATTGCTGAGGTAAAAGGCTTATAATGAGAAAGAGGGAACCTAAAATAGGCTCAATACTGCAAGCAGGATGATGGAATGCAATTACAACTTAACTCCAAATAATGTCATTTTTCGTAGATTTAGTCCCCTATGCCCGAAAAAGTATAAAATAATACCCAGGAGAACTCTTCTAGCCAATGGTGACTAGAGTATTCCTTTTTCATAAGTATTTGTTGGAGGCAGGCTGAAGCAAAAAAGCAAGACGATTTTGGGAAAGAAATAAGGCAAAAGGAAAGTGACAGCTGGAAGGAAGAACAACACATGCATGCAAAGAAGACCTAACAACATCAGGGTTGGGGTTTTGGTAATGTATTGCAATGGATGAAGAGCCAGAAATGTATACATATAGATACTTAGGTATCATAGGGGGTTCAGTTGGAGGATGATAGTTGTTCAGTTGGTTGTTTGTATTGTTCAGTGTATTATTGAGTTTTAGCCAGTTATGAGTTGATGCGAGATGTAATAGATTGTTGTATGATCTATTTTGCATAAGCTCTTGAGCTAGAGAAGACAAAGGAGGGTATATATTGAGGGTTAGATCGTAGGCTGTGGAGCCTAGTGCAATCTAGTCCACATCATATAGATCTTACCCGACTGGGAAGAGTTGTAAGCACACGACGTCGTAGATGCAGAACTATCATAATAAAAGATCCAAGAGCCAAATCTTTGTGGATGTAGCCCAGGATGGGGTGAACCATGATAATATATGTGTTATGTGATTAATGCATGCATATCTTTATCGTCTTTAGTAGTATTATGATGTTTAATGAATGAGTTTTTATATTTCTTATTTAATTACTATTGCGATATTGAGCAAATAAGATGTTGGATCCACTACATAGTCGTGAATAACAATATGTTGCATTTACAAGTTATAATAATGGTTCAATATACAATTCTCTTATCTCACACTCAATCCTAGGCTGTAAACGCATGAGTCTTATAGCCACCCATTAAAGCTATCTCAGGTGAGACTGTGCAACACATTCTGTGTGTTGCGTTGCCTTCTGGCTTACCAGGGGGGCCAATAGTTTTAGAGGCTTTGTTGGTAACCAAAAAGACATGAACCCTGGGTTGATAAGCTCGACTAGAATAGAGTAGTAACCAACAATATTCTAATTAGTCTGAAAAAGGGTTAAACTTACACCATATAGACGTCCTTTCAAATCCATTTAACGAGTGTGAAAGAGACAAGTTCACTCGACAATATTTTATTTTTTTAGAGAGTCAGAAAAGAGATTAACTAAGACTCAGGGGGAGTCACATAGGTAAAGGTCAAATTTTTTGTGAGTAAGAATATGGGGTTTGAATGCAAAGTCATATCAAAAATGTCAGGAACTCCCAGTCTTATGGAATAACTTATGCATGGGCACCAAATGGCACAAATGTTCTAACTAGGGAACCCATGTTTGGTAAGCCTCTACCACCTAATAATCACACTTCTAGTTGCAGTAAGAAGGTTGAATGTTTCTAATAAATGGGTTCATACCTAAGGCATATGGATCACAGTCATAGGACAATGCAAGAATGAAAAATGGAGTGACAACCTGTTAGTAGCAATTCTTGTCCTGGGCACAAGAGTATTCAGGTCTGCAAGTTGCGCGAGAAGCGCTCAAGCACAGCACGGAAAAATCCTGTTTCAGGCTTCCAAGCAAGTAAGCAGGCGAAATTATATCGTCGATGATCCAGATTCATCCATAGGAGCAGGTTGACGGTCGACGGGAAATCACGATTAGCAGAGTTGCGCCGAGATTAGCGCAATGGATAGCGCCTATATTGCATGCAGGAAAGGATAGCAGTCGTCCACCAAAGGACGCGTGGCGCGAGATCTAATCACAATGGCATTTCGACATTTGGGAGTTCGAAGGGCGAAAGTTCCATGTCATTCTACATCTCGAAACCCCGAACCCCGAAAGCACTGAAAGCGCCCAAATTTGGGCCCGCAGTATCACAGAGGAGTCTCAACCATCCATCCAAAAGGAACACGTGGTGTGCGATGAGGCCCCTCACCTTTTTGCCCATCGTGACTTTGACGCACAAGGAGAAACTCCTTCATATCCCCGAAACGCGAATTGCCAGGAGCGATTAGGACCCAGGCCTAGAATATCGCCGAGTGAGCTCAAGACCATCAGATCTGAGAGGGACGCGTGGCGCCAAATTAATCCATCTCGGCGTTTCGCTCATCGCGATTGTAAGGAGAAAGGATCAACCCCTTCCTATTCACGAACGCCGAAAGCGTTTTGAGAATAAACGCATGGTCATAGCCCGTGGTCACTTGGAAAATAAAAAGAGCTGCACAAGAGGGGCCAAAGGCATCGAGTTCAGTCACAGAGGGGATCATCGCGATCTCCAGGTGCCGTCAGATTCGATCTCAATCCTGTTTCTCGCTTGGATTAAATGAAGGTGAGAGGAGGTGGTTGAAACCTCTCCTCATTCATTAAGTGTAAGGTATGGAGGGTCTGGCAAGCTGTCTGCCCGAGAGGGTCCTGTGTACAGATTTTTCCAAAGAATCCATGCCGAGTCCTCAACTAGCCAGAGAGGTCTACACACGCTAACTCAACACTTAATGGATCAGCTACTCCCCTTGCAGGAGCCATGCATAGTTAAGGTGGCATCTAACGAAGAATATCTTTCTGAATTTGGTTGAAGGGACACCAATCCTTGGATGACAGAGCATGCCTCTATTAGGCAAATTTTTCTGAGTATATAGAATCAGTCTTTGTATTTTGTAATGATCGATGGTTGAGAAAGGCTCCCAGTTGTAAAGCTTTAATGAAGCATTGTTATTCTTGGTTATGTGTGGACTCTTGAGACTTCTTGCCTTATGAATATCAGTTTCTTTCACGCCTTTGTTTACACTATATTAGAGCAGCTCGGAATTGGAGGATCCAGTCGAGTTGTAACTGTTATAGGACGATGTAGGTTGGATCACTGTAACAGTTGCATTGTTTCTAATCGGTCTCTGTGATTTTCTTAGCGCTTGACGACTTGGAATTGGAGGATCCAGTCAAGTCCCCCTTTCAGTTTCTCGAGGCCCTGAATCAAGAGGATCTTGCATTCAGATTTTTTCTTCTACAAACTACTAAAAGACCTGTTGCCGGAGGTAGTTTGCTCACTCTTCTTACCAAGTCTTCCACCTGTTCATCTTTTAATCAACTTACTGACTGAAGTTAGATCAATACCTCCTTTGTTCCTTACTTACCAGACCCAGTCCCTGAGTTAGAGTGATATCTCCCTGAGTCTCTATCCATTTGATCACCGATTCAAAACTATCGTGACATAAAACTAATGGGCATTGGGCTTTGCTCCTGCAAGCAATCCAGGAGTGAATTCTGACGCTAACACAACCTATCCTATATGTCGGTGAAATAAAATACCCTCCCAAGGCACGAATGAGCGGTATGATGCTAGAAACTGCAAAAATCCTGGACAAAACCACAAAAAACAATTATTTCCACTATACTATTAGTCCACAAGATAAACAATTAGCATAAACTATATAGAGTGGATAAAAATTTTCTACTAATAGTAAAAATAAACCATTTTACAATACCATTTGAGTTTTTTCACCCACATAGTGCATTTTAGGCCATTATGCCTTTGATATTCAAGTGTCAATTGCGGGAGCTATGATTAACGAAATTAGCAACCATCTGGGCCAAGTAAGTAACCATCCCCTCTAATTCAATTTCATAGGTTTGAATTTCAATTTTAGGCCCAAAGTTTTTAGTATTAGAGGGCGCAAAATGAAAATTAGGGTGTACGCAGGTGATAGTTCATCGGTTCCTGTATATGCATCCATATACGCGGGAAAAGAAAAGCCTACTTGTGTATATGCAACCCTATACACGAATTTTACCATGTTATCCCATGCACAAGTCTGTGAACACTTTTTTTGGAAATATTTAACTGAAAAAAATAGTTTTCCTTTGCAAGATGGTGCTTGAATGGATGGAGAGGGAGCATGAAGAGATAGATGCAGTAGTGGAAAGGGATGCAGAGGCCCAACAAGCTTTAAAAATATATGGCCTTTATAAATTTTGGGCTCTCAAAGGAATGAGGGCTCAAGTGAGGTTACTTCAGATGCTTGTAAACTACTAGGATCTGAAGACAAAGGCTTTCAATCTCGATGGGAAACCATTTAGGATTAAAGTGGACGACATATATTTTATCACGGGATTGTCTCATCAGGGCGAGGTAGTGAATATCAAAGCCCAGGGGGCTGGGGGTGGTATGACCATGGAGGATTACATTTTCACCCATTGTGTTGCAGGAACAAACAAAGTAGGGAGCCAACTCCCAATATGGGCGATCAAGAACCTAAGATTAAAGATCATTGTACTTGTTCTTACATAGATTTCGGGGTCAACCTTGTTGCAATAGGAATCAAGGCCACTCATGTTTTATGAGGTGGAGTGTTTATGGCCCACTGTTTATGACTAGTGTACCTCACCACTGGCTAACATGAAAAGCCAGCTAACCAATTCCAAACAAGGGAGAAAGAGAAACTTTGGATTTTCATCCATAATGTGTAGCTTTTTCTTTGAGTGGGTTCTAGGTTTGAGCCCTAGAGTAGATATTATTTGACATGGACCACGTGATCCAACCATGTCATGGTGGAATGATGTGAATAGGTGTCTAGGAGGTGGTAGGGTGCCAACCCCCTATAATGATGAGTTCTTTTTATGGTGGCGTCGACATGTCATAGCCATTGATGACTACTCTTATGCCAGGATCAACTATAGAGGGGATATAGATATGCATTTTCAATCAGGTTCCTCCTACAATGCTATTGGTAAGAATTTTTTTTACATATTTCATTTTTTTTGTCTTTTTTCAAAAAGAATAAAAAACACAAATATTTTTGTATGGTATCAAGTATTAACAAAATGATTTTTCACGTAGATGTAGGTCCGCGATAGCTAGAGGGATTCCCACGACATCGACGGAGGAGCCAAGGAGATGAGAATGCGAGAGGAGATGCAAATAGAGTGATGAAAAATGTGTAGGGGAACCTGTCTCGATTGACACACAAGATTCCTATCGTTCAAGTGGAGGATCTGCCAAAGGCTATGCAACGACAGGTGGTGGGTGTACCCCGTGAGTGGGTGTGACTCTTCTGGCGTCTCACAAACGCCATAGTGTGACATCATGATACGCATCCGGTGCCATAGGCATAGATTCCATGGTAATATATATACTGACCATATATGTATTTTGAGGGTGTGAGCCCCATTTTGTACTATGACAACATATTTTGAAAAGATGAAATATAAAAAACATTGTTCTTCGACTTTACTTATATATGTTAGAATGTGTACATGCATTACTGTGTTTTCTTTGATGAGTTATTTTACAAATTCCAATCTAAAATATAATTAGCATATGCATCAGATACATGATTAGAACTTCTAGGTATGTGATTATAAGTAAGAAAATCAAAGTATCGTTCCAAAAGTTGTACATGTAGGAATTGTCAGAGTAGAGTAGGGTCTCACACATGGTAATTTCTGTTTAACTAACATAAAACTAACTTGGACTCCAGGTGAACCTCTAAACATCGAACACCATGTGAAATGACATAGCGTAATATTTTTATAATGATGCTATACTCAACCACTTTATTCGTTGATGGTTCTAGATGAATGCCACTTGAAGACACCAGTTGGCCCTCAAGTGAGTAAATGACCCAAGCAAAAAATTTTATAAGAAAGTATTAACAAAATGATTTGTCACAAAGATGTAGGTCTACGATGGCCAAAGGGATTCCCACGAAATAAACAGAGGAGCCGGGGAGATGAGAACGCGGGAGGAGATGAAGATATAGTGCTACAAAATGTGCAGGGGAACCTATCTCGATTGACACACATGATTCCTATGGTTCAAGTGGAGGATCTGTTAGAGGCTATGCAACGAAAGGTGGTGGGTGTATCCCATTCATGGGTGTGAATATTTTAGCGTCTCACAAAAACCATAGTGTGCTATCATGATACGCATATGAAACCATAGGCGTAGATGCCATGGTCATATATATATCGGCCATATATGTATTTTGAGAGTGTGAACCCCATTTTGTACTATTACACCATATTTTGAAAAGATGAAATATAGAAAAGGTCGGTCTTCGACTTTACTTATATATGTAACAATGCGTACATGCATTAATGTGTTTTCTTTACTTAGTTATTTGACAAATTAGAATCTAAAATATAATTAGCTTATGCATTAGATACATTATTAGAACTTCTAGGTATGTGATTATAAGGAAGAAAATCAAAGCATCGTTCCAAAATTTGTACCTGTAGGAATCGTCGGAGTAGAGTAGGGTCTCTCACACGGTAACTTCCGTTTAAATAACATACGACTAACTAGGATTCCAGGTGAACCTCTAAAGACCAAAAACCATGTGAAATGGCATAGCGTAATAGTTATATAATGAATCTATACTCAACCACATCATTTGTTAATGGCTCTAGACAGACGCCACCTGAAGACACTAGTTGGACCTCGGGTGAGTAAATGACCCAAGGGAAAAATTTATAAGCAAGACGATGACACAAAGGAAAATATATCTATACACTAAGATACATTAGTATACAGAAGGTCACACCCAATATTGAGGGCTTACGTGTAATACCTTTTAAGGTAGAGCCCATTTCTGAGTTCATCCAACATATTCCCTTCATAATCTTCCAATTCATAGGCTCTTTTCTCTAAAACACGTCATAGGATATAAGGATCGTGCCACATGGGGTTGAACTTTCCTTCCCCCAATGGTTCTTTGGCTTGTTCATATAGGAGAACCAAGTCACCCTCAGTGTATTGCCAAGGACAGACATACCTATCATACTAAACCTTAAATAGTCATTTATTCGCTTCGATAGTCGTAGAGGAATCTCGATGCTGCTCATCGAGACACTTTAGGTGCACAAGGCATTCTTCAAGATCAGATGTGTCATGCAAGAGCTCAATTTCCAACTTGAGGGAAGGGATTTTGCATTCAATCAGAAGAATTGACTCCATGCCATGTACTAACTGAAAATAAGAAAAACCAGTGGAAGTTATTACCGAGGTTTGATGTGTCCAAAGTGCAGAGTAAAGCATTAGATGCCAGCGAGACTTACTCTGGATAACAATTTTTTGCAAGATGGTCTTGAGATATTTATTCACCACCTCTACTTGTCCATTTTTCTGGGGATAATAAGGGGAAAAATGAATGTTCTTAAACCCCATTTTTTATGCTAACTCTTTCATCATTTCATTTTGAAAGTGACTGCCATGATCAATGACAATTTATTTTTGGATTCCAAACCAGGCTATAATTTGGTTGAATACAAAGATTATTGCAATATTACCATCGGATTTAATGGTAGGCATGGTCTCTGCCCATTTAATTAAGTAATCCATGACCACAATGATATGTTGATGCCTCCCAGTCGAAGCTGGGTTACAATCCATAAAATCTACCCCCTACTTGGTGAAGGTATCGACGATGATAACTGGGTGAAGAGGGGCTAGATGTGAGAACATTTTCTGAGTGAACACCTAGCAAGGGTGACACTTCTTGACCTACTCAACACAATATTTAAAAATTGATAGCTAAAAATAACCGGCTCGCAATATTTTTTGGGTTTTTGCAGGCCCGGATAAATGAACACCACAAGCCCCACTGTGAAATTCATTGAGAACCAACTCAACTTCCTCGTGAGTCAAGCAGTGATGAAAAATATTATGTACTCCTCAACGATATAAAGTGTCATCGATGATAAGGTAATTTTTATCCTGATGACATATACGTCGTTGATCATCTCTCGATAGGTGCTGGGATAGCTTCAGGGTTTGAAGATAAATTAGAATGTCTCCATACCAGGGGTCCAAAGATGAGATAAGGAATATATGTTCATCCGTGAATGAATCATCATGAAAAAATTCCTCATCAGGTCGAGGGAAGTCTGATATCAACTCGGAAAAAAAATAGCGATTTCTTAGGCTTCGTTGAAGCAAAATCGAGATCAAATTATTGCAAAATAACAATCCACTTATTGTGTTTCCCCCCTATGATACACCCGGTGAGGATATATTGAAATGGATTGATATCTGCAACTACGATAGTTTTGCAAAGTAATATATAATGCCATAATCTTTGAACCGCATGTATGGCAACCAAGGCTAGTTTTTCTACATGAGAGTATTTAAGTTTAGGACTGACTATGTTTCAACTGAGATAGTAGACAATGTGCTCATGGAACTCATCATCCTCCTGAACCAGAACCATACCAACCATCCCTTCAGATGTAGATACATAAAGCAAATAGTCTCTACTGTAGTCTGTAGGCTTCAACAGAGGTGTCGATACCAAAGCTTTCTTAAGAGCATTGAAGGATTCATGGGATCACTCTTCCCATATAAATGAAGTATCCCTTTTAAAAAGATGCATGAAACCCTTAGTTAAATTGGCATAGTTCACTATGAACCGACGTAAGAAGTTATCCTTCCTCTGTAAACCTTGAAGTTGTTGAATATTGTGCGGGGGAGGCAATCAAACTATTTCCTCAAAATTCATAGGATTTACCATGATCCCATGCATAGATACTAAGAATACTAAAAGAAATCCATACCTAACGCAAAAGATGCACTTGTGAGAGTTCAAACAGATGTGATAGTAACGACATCTCTCAAATAGTAATCTAAGGTGAGTGCAATGATCTACTCTCTTGCGAGAATGAGCAGTGAGATCATCGAGGTAAGCTTCGACAATATGCCTAAGATCAAGAAAATAAAATGTCATGGCGTGTTGGAAGGTTTCTCTGGTGTTTTTAATGCTGAAAGGAATTTTTCGGTATGAAAAAGTACCCCAAGGAAAAATAAACGTCGTCTTATATTGATCTTCGAGTTTGATTTGAATTTGATTATACCTTGAAAATTCATCCATAAACGAAAAGACTTCACTTCTTGCACACTCATCAAGAATATGGTCAATGAAAGGAGTCAGGATGTTATCTTTAGGACAAGCCGTGTTCAGGTCTCGAAAATCCATACATGCACGGATGTCTCGAAAATCCATACATACGTAGATGGTTCCTTGTTTTTTATTCCCAAGAATGAGGTTGGATCCCCATTCAGTCAAGGGAACTAGGTAGATGAAACTAACATTAAGTAGCTTCTCTACCTTTTCCTTAATAGCATGGGCCTTCCTAGGATTGACAACTCTAAGATGTTGTCAAAGTTGTCTAGAATCCAAATAATTCTCGATCTCATGTTCAACAATGTTGGGGTCGATCCATGACATCTCTTCGTACGACCAAGCGAATACATCATGAAATTATTCGAAGAGATCGATGTAGATATGAATTTATCTAGGCGAACAATCCGCACCGATATAGACAGTTCTCAACTTTGCCAGGAATTTGAGAGATGTCGATCGTGACGGTAGGAGATATATTCGTCGTGTTTCCTTCAGCATAAATACCATGTGTATCTAGCAGAACCATAGCATGACCGACCATATCACTCAAGGGAGATCTAAAGTCATCCTATTCGATCCTAACAAGCTCTGGGAGAAAATAAGAGCAATGATGCATATCGTCCCAAGGCCTATCAGGACCATACATGGACTCTAAGATGGATTCATCCGAGGGTAAAGTATCGTCCAGGAAATTATGAGAACAAGAAGATTGGACGACCCATATGGGCTCAAGAATAAGATCCTCCTCGTCCTTCTATGAGGAGAAAGGATTCAGGTCAACATTAGTGTTAAGGACAGATTGATACGTAATTTATGCCACTGACGGTGTCACTTACATCCCAATGTGTGATTGACCTTCGCAGGACATAGTCGAGGAAGGTAGGGTCCAAGGGTTGTTGAAATACAAAGTACAGAAAGGAATGAACCTCATCGATGATGAAGACTCACTGGAAATGGCATCAATGTGATGAATTGGTGCCACAAAATCAAAGCTACCCATGAGAGAGGAATACATTCTGACACCAACATCCTCAGTTTCTTGTTGAGAATTGTCAATCACAGGGATCGAAGGTCCAAATGATGCACTAGGACTAGTGTGCGCAAAGGACGATTGATCAATTGTCACTATTTTCCATTCATGAGGAAAACATAAAGTGTGGAAAATGAACAACACAATGTTGTCAGGGCATATGTCTAATTACTCCCTAGTAGGAAATTATAGTTGAGAGGTGCATCAACTACTGCTACATCAACCTCCACTTTCTTTCCACCTAACTGGATCGAAAAAGCGGGAAGAATTCCATGGGGTCAGAATGAATGCCCATCAAAAGTGGTCAACATAGTCATAGACTGAGATAGAGTTGGAGATCTAATGGATTTCCAACAGGTTAGGGACATCACACATGTCGCAACACCTTCATCAATTACAGTGTTTTTGTTGGTAATTTTCGTATACTCCACATGGATTTGAAAGGCCACGTGGTAAGGTAAGTGAGGCTTAAAATCTGTGATGTCAAACTTAATCGCCTTTGAACCACATGGGTCTAAAGATCCTAGAGAAGATAAAAAAGAACTCCTCTATGAGTGACATGTCTGGAGAACCTCCAAAGCTGACATCGCACAAGGGGTTTGACCCAGATCTTCGACAATCAAATAATTATGGGTAGCAATGGCATTAGGATTGTGGGAAGAGCGTTTCAGTACTCCTTTTAGAATACGAGGCAGAGGTTTTGGATTTTCTATCTACAAGGGTGTTTCCGGAGGGTGAGGAGACTCTGTACCTACAACAGTCTATGAAGAACCATAATCACGAGATTGGGTGGCTACATCAATATAATAATTGACGATATTGACACATAGATGGCCACCTTCATGTGTCGAGGGGTTTTGGCCCCCACTTGACACATTTACGATGTTAGAGGCCTAATGTTCCAGAGTTTGTGTTTTAAGGCTATAAAACACACCGTTTAGGCATCCAAAAAAGATATTACTTATTAAACAATGAAACAAGGGAGACTAGATCAGAGACGGTTTCTCAACTGTCTCTGTCTTCCTTCTCTTTGTTCCTGGATAGTTATATCGC